>VUQS01023457.1:8719-24852 GCA_015108495.1 Heterochromis multidens | reverse complement strand
TAACCCCCAAAAAAAAAAAAAAAAAAAAAAACACTAATAGCTACTGTGCAAATTTCTGAATGGCTAGCTGTGACTTTGTGGTTCTTTTTTTTTTTCTTAAAAAATAGGAACTAGGAACACAATAGGAACTCATGGCACATGATATCTGGAAAATATATAACTTCCTAGTGTGTCTTGGCTTCATGGATGGGAATTTGCACAAAGTGTACAGACTAAAACTCCTCCAATATATAGCATTGTCTTCTTCAGTTACATCTCTTAGGCTGCAAATGACCATGCATTACCTCTTCTCATAACAACTTTTCATTTTGTTTTCCTGCAACATGTGCAGTCAACTTCCTTGCCATGCACACAGTGCTCATAGTCACAATTTTTGGGCTGCACATGGACATCTGAGAAGGTGTCCTCATGCACTGCATCAAACTGCCTTGCTGTTTATGTATTTGCTGCTAATTAAGAGTTTCAGTATGCTTGACTCTACTGATAAATATGGTTTAGCATCAGCATTTTAGCATAAGTGAGAAAACAGTCCATTATTTGATTTTGAATATTTTTCTCTATTTGTATAATTTTCAGCTATTATTGAAAACACACTTATTGAATCATCTGAAATGGGAGTGAAATCAATCCCAGACCTGTGAAACCCACTCTGGCTGACTTCATCAGAGACCTCCCTAAACAATACAATCACAATATTGTATCGCAATGTTTGGGCCAACAAACAATAATGCCATATATTTTCTTTTTCAACAGGTTCAGCAGCTCAATATCACCCACTTTATTCCACATTTCATTTGATTATATCAGGAGAGTGAAGAGCCGAAGTGAAATCTCTCAGCACAGAAATCAATTATGCATATAAAGAAAACAAACTCATCTTCCATGGCTCATAATCCAAGTTTTCAGACATCTGAGTGAACTTTAAGGGGTTCTTATATATGAGGGATCACATCTGAAACTTGCAGATTAAGCCATCATGTGAGCTGTTGCCAGAGTTAGTTGAAGCCTTGAAGAATCCATTAACCTGAAACAAAGTGTACACCTGGAGGAGCTATTGAATGAAAAACAAAAATTGATGGAGAAAAACTGATCAAAATCCAGTCCCCGTGTTTCAAAGTCCATTGACTGATTCTGGGCTGTCATAAACCAACATCGACTGCAATACAGTCAGTTATGTTCGAACTTTCTGTACTCGTGCAAACTGTGAGGCACAATTGGTGCTTTGTAGAGCCAGGTAGGAGCTGGCAAACTGACAGCGTAATGACTACTATTACTAAATGACTGCAGACAAGAAAGTGAAACCTATTAAGGCTATATTATTGAAATTGAAGCCATTAGCGATCATCAGGCCCCCTTTGGTGCAGAAATAGCCACAATCTCAAGAATGCCCATGCACCTGTACTTCTGAAATATTTAGAGATGCATATAAAAGAACAATTACAGTGCAGATATTGAGATTTAATAATGTTGTGGAATGAGACCTGACATGCCATGTTCCTCGTGCCCTTTCTCTAAGACAGGAAACCAAAGACATTACTGAAGAATTTTGTCTTTTTTTTCCCTTCCTTCCTGCATCTATTCAGCATTTCACAGACACAATGAGACACATTCCTATTATGCAGAGTAAATCTCCAATCTCATTAACAGCCATCTCTTTTTTCTCTAAATCATTTTTCTTTTCTTTGTTAAGTTATGATCTCAACTCTTGAGTCTTTTGTGACTTGTCTCTTATGTTTTCTTCTTCCGCCATGTGATACTTTTCTTTCACCATTGCTCTCATTCATGGTTTCTGTCTTCCCTCCCAATGACTTAATCTTTGTTTTTTTTTTCCCTCTCATTGGTAATGAGAGCCCCTCTCTCATTACCAACATTACCTCTCTGACCTATCTGACCTCCTTACCCAAGTGACTGCTTTTCCATTCTCTTCCTATAAGGCAGACATACCCTTCCTATAGTAAGACACACATCACTTCATTTCATTTCGTTCCCTCTCATTCCCTTTTTCTCCACTTTGCCTCTGCTAATCTCTCAGCTTTGCCTTCTCTCCCTTTCTCATTTACCTATTCTAATTTGTTCTCTCTGAATCTCAGCCACAACGACTTTCATAATGTTACTAAAAGAAATTTTGGTTGTGTATTAGTTCTATTGTTTGGCATACTGTATCTGGGGAAACGAAAGTTTAAGCTAAGGGTTAGAACGAAATCCGTGTGGATAGCCCTTAAAATCAATTTAAATCTGGCTCTGCACATTATTAAGTAAACTAAGAGATTTAACTGATATCTGAACCACTTAATTAGCGATTGTTAAACTGACTGCAGGCAGAACTTAAAATTAGATGAGCAGCAAAGAATATTAAATGTTTAGCAAATATCTGAAACATTTAATGTTTCACACCTAATTTTTCAATTTACTTTCTTGAAATATTGAAGGTCCCAAGTCAGATCTACAACACTGATTAGCTTAATTGTTCTGTTTTATAGCTCAGACATTAAGTATGATAGCAAATGTAGTCTTAAGAGGGAAAAAAATACTATTTAAACCTTTTTAAAATGTTACAGTTTGTTACAGGGTGTTCTTTCTTTCATAATTAATAGTTTGCTTTAAGCTAAACAACAGTCTATGCTGCTATGGCACTTTAGTCAGCTTAGTAAAGGAATTACTTGAAAAGCAGTATTTAGAGAACTGTGGCCATTTTTACTTTAAATCTCTTAAAAACAGCCAGCAACTCATGGCAGCAACTCAATGCATTTAGGCATGTAAACATGGTCAAGACGACCTGCTGAAGTTCAAACAGAGCATTACAATGGGAAGAAAGATGATTTAAGTGACCTTGAAAACAGCATGGTTGTTGGTGCCAGGCGGACTGGTCTGAGTCTTTCAGAAGCTAGTGCTCTACTGGGATTTTCCCCACAGAATCATCTCTACGGTTTACAGAAAATAGTCTAAGAAGAAGGAAAAAAAAGATAAGATGAAGGCCAGAGATCTCTGAGCAAAAATGCCTTGTTGATGCCAGAGGTCAGAGGAGAATGGCCACTCTGGTTGTAACGAGTGATTATATCAGCTCAAAGCAAAGTATGCAGAAGAGCATCTGTGAGCATAAAACACACCAACCCTTGAAGCAGATGGGCTACAGCAGCAGAAGACCACACTGGGTGTCACTCCTGTCAGCTAAGAACAGGAAACTGTTGGACAGCAGAAGCTCAGAAAAAAGGTTGCCTGATCTGATGAGTCTCAGTTTCTGCTGTGACATTCAGATATTTTCTTGGTGCACTTTTTCTCCCTAACTACCAGCTAAGCAACATTTAAACACCACAGCCTACCTGAGTATTGTTGCTGACCACATTCATCCCTTTATGACCACAGTGTAGTCATCTTCTGATGGTTGCTTCTTGATGGCCGTGTGTCATCCTGTGACATGGTATAAGATAACGTGCCATGTCACAAAGCTCAAATCATCTCAGACCTTTTTTTGAACATGATAATGCACACTCAAATAGCCTCCATAGTCACCAGATCTTAATCCAGTAGAACACTTTGGGATGTGGTCGAATGAGAGATCTGCAGCTGACAAATCTGCAGCAGCCGTGTGATGCTATCATGTCACTATGGAGCAAAATCTCTGAGGAATGTTTCCCACACCTTGCCAAATCTATGCCATGAAGAACTGAAGTAGCTCTGAAGGCAAAAGTGGGTCCAACCTAATACTAGCAAGGTATATCTAATAAAGTGGCCATGAGTGCATGTCGGGGAGTGTACTATTGTTTGGGCTGACTAACCGTATCCATGATGTGAATTTACATAAGATTTGTTAAGAGCTCTGCTGGGATGAGCTAGGAACATTGATTATGTTGGCACTCTGTGTTGAGACAGTAATAAAGCCTGAATTTTGTGAGTAGAACTATAACTTCCAGATAAAAAGCAAGTATCCAAACCAAACCAGAGTTAACATAAATTCTAAACTCTTCTGAATTCCAGACACTAGAATCAAACCAAGATGTCTCAGAGTCCATAATATTTCTATATCCGCAATGCTTTTTATTTAATTTACACATTTCGGTCTGCTATTAAAGAGCTAATTCAAATTTGTGGCCTATGATTAATAATAAAATAGTATTTCATTACAAGAATGATATAACATAAGAGGGTGCATGCTGTTTCATGGAGGATTAGCTGACAAGGTGAAAAGGACAGTCATTTTTCATTTCATTGAGACTTCAGCGTGTTCTGTGCCTCTCTTCCTCCTTCTGTCACTTCATGTCTCCCTCATCTCATCTCTTCAGGCTACACAAATTCCCTCATTGCTCCACATCCTTACAGTTTTCCACACTGCCCCCGAATGCCTTCTCCTTTCCTCCCTCTAATGCAGCAACAGCTAGTCTCTTCGTTAACAGT
Source organism: Heterochromis multidens (assembly GCA_015108495.1). Taxonomy (NCBI): domain Eukaryota; kingdom Metazoa; phylum Chordata; class Actinopteri; order Cichliformes; family Cichlidae; genus Heterochromis; species Heterochromis multidens. Next base: position 20,460 of record VUQS01023457.1, on the reverse strand, counting down.
GAATTTGCTCTTCAGTTGCTATAACCTTTAGCCAGGTGGCTTTACTTCTCTCTAACTCGCTTGTCTATCTGATTTGTTTAGATTCTTTCATTTCATTTCCCACTGCTTACAGTCTGTGTTGTCATCTAGTTTTTCCTTACAAGGTCTGATTTTTGTGTATCAGAGTATAAACAAACTCAATCTGGCAGTTTTGCTGTCATATCATAAGTGTTTTAATATCAATATGTCATATTGCTTAATATTTGTCACCTGACAACTAAATAACAAAAATCAGCCACATCCAGAATGATCTACAAAAACAATCTGCCTTAAAAACTTTATTCCCACATCTGCATGTCTTTATTAGATTGCTTAGCTTATTAGATTACTTAGTTAAAGCACAAAACAGACTGAATGATGTATGTTCATGTCTTCAGTCATCAGTAAAAATGAGCGGGCAAATAAAGCCTGAAGGTAAGAAAGAAGAAATGGGCTGTAAAGCTAAATGACATCAAGATCGTTCTCAAAAACTGAAAGCTGCTTCAAAGCTGGCACTCATATCAGAGACAAATCTGTGCTTTGAAGATCAAGTGAAAGTTGTACAGATGAAACCTTCCTATGCCTGGCTGACCTTGTAAAAGTGATTTATGCTTTTATGTTTCCTTGTTTAGCTTGTAATTCTCTTTGCATCTCAATGTCAGATTCATCCATCTTGTCTCCAGTGACCCCACGATGATGCACAAAGATTTTAAACCAAATGTAATTGAGATGTTCATATTTGTCCTGATAGTCACTTTAGTATTCTGATAACTCACATTTTGAAGCCATATTGTGAAAGACTGGGGAGAAAAAAAGAAGAAAAAAAACACCCTTGTTTGTGTACAGCTGGTTTTCACCTTGAGTAGCCCAGCAGTGATGTTCCTTGTAGTGACACACAGAGTGTCAGGGAGAATTACAGGGTAAATGGATGGGCATTTAAGCTGTCCATTGCTCCTGTCCTGTGTGCTGTGAACAGTAACCTTTTCTGGATACTGCTCATCACCGTCAGCTTCACATTTAGCAGGTGCCTACAGGACAGAGCTCAACAATCAGGGAGATCTCAACTGTTTCTAAAGGCTGAAAGCGGAGGCCACATTTTACTGACAAAGCTGCTTGATGGCTTCAAGCTTCTTCACTGTTGCCTTTTGAACAACGCTTGATATCACTGGGTATTGTAGTAATACAGATCGAAGATGTTCATTTTGAATCTGCAAACTGATACAAGCTTAAATGTCGATTTAGGAGCTCTGTAAAAATGAGAAAAATAATACTTGAATAAATTATGCAGATTCTCTTCTCAGTTTAAGGGTTTTCAACTGCAACTGGCCTCCTTGAGCTTGACCCCCTGGCATAAATAGCTTCTTTGAACTTTTCATCTTAGATTATTTGTTACACAAGAATGATAAAAAATAACTTGTAGCCCAAAATCCAGCCCCTGGTAACTACACTGTCACTGAGCTTTACATGCAGAGATTTTGAAACAAATGGCAAGAGTACATCAACAAAGAGATTTAGATTTATTTTTTCATCAAGGTCCAAGCTCTGTTGTGTTTAAATTCTGCCCAACAACCCTCATTTAATTTTACTTATTCTTCTGCCAAAAAGAAATTTGAATTTATAAACCCAAACCACAGTCAGAAATAGCAACATGTGTTAAGGGCATATTTGTTTGCAGTGTTGAGTGATGAGTTTAATATGAGTGGTGTCTCTTGGTGTATGTGTGAGAACTGTTCCACTTTGGCAGATGTTTAAACTTTCCACGTGTCTGGCAATTTTCATAAAATAAAAAGAATTGTTGCCTTGTGTTTTAATGTTGGATTTAGTTATGGCACTGAATATTGGCCAACACAGTGTGTGTCATTGTTTTACCTTATTAGACTTTTTTTTTTATTTTATTTTGTTATAATTAGAGCAGAATTCTTAGCCAAAAATGTATTTTGTGAGGTCACAGTGGCCTTGACCTTTGACCACCAAATTCTTATATTATCCCTCCTGGAGTCCAGGAGGACATTTGGGCCTAATTTATAGAAAATTCCCTTGAGACATTCTTGAGATGTTGCTTTCACAAAAATGGGACAGACAGACAAACCAAAAGCATGACACCTCTGGCTATGACTGTCCCTGACACTGAAGCATAAAATGCACCATTAATTATGTTCTCTGTTTCAGTTCAGTTTTCATATCTTTTCTTGGATTTCATTCAGTCAATAGTATTATATTCATTTTAAAAGCTCCAAAAAAGGATGTGTGTATATGAGTAGCAGTATGTGTTCAGTACCTGTACGTAATATGAGAACAATAAGCTTCAGAAAAGCTGAAATGCTGTAATGAAAATGTATCACTGAACCAGGTTGAACTCTAGCACAACTTAAAATGCAATGAAGACACAGAGCTGACAAGCTTTTTATCATCCATCTTTTTTTACTCTGATGTCTGTCACTGGTTTCTTAATGCTGAAATGTCAAAACTACTTCTCCAACACATCCCCCCATCATAAATAAAGTAAATACAATCCAAATATAACAACTAATTATAGTTTAACAAACAATAGTTTTTAACGGTAAAAGGCAGTGGTGTTTAATTTTAGCTTAAAAATGTCGTGATTACTGCGCGCCCTTTCACCACACAGGAAATAAATAATAAATAAAAACACTCACACCTCATTAGAATAAGCACCTGGGTGTCATTATCACAGCTGAAATCAAATGACAGGTCTCTTTAAACAGTTCCAGCATCCGCCAGCCACGATCACAATCATCATCACTGCCTACACACAGCATGTGTGTGTGCATATGTGTGCGTTCCTTAACCTTTCGCCACAGCTTAGTGTGACACTCTAAATACAGATTCCACATCAGTGACAGCAGGTCCCCAAAGAGCTCAGGAAGCGCTTAGTGACATGGGAAAACAGACAGAGCACAAGTGTGTGTGTGTCACTGTGAAACAGAGATCTCTTTTCCAGCCCAGGCATCTTGTTCTGATTGCTAATTAGCTATTTGTCAACAGTCATTCGTGTGTGCTCTCCCATCACTACAGTGCTACATCAGCACAGTTTGCAAGGATGGACACAAATATTTCAATTGTACAAATACACATGCATGTGCAAAAAAAACCCTGGAAAAGATGTAAACATATAATAGTGTCTATGTACTGTATGTACATTTATTTGTATGCATGTGTTATTGATGTGCTTATCATTGTGTTCAGGTAATAACTGCAAAATGGCACATCCACCCTTCCTAAATGAATTACAAACTAAACAATAAGTTATTTTTGATAAATATATAATGAAACAACATAATTGGTCGTCTCCTCAGAATCTCTCTTGGGAACCCAAGAGCTGCACTCCATTGCTTCCACTGGACTGCAGCTGCTGATTAGAGTCCTTGTTCTGCTCCGCAATATCAATGAGCTCAATGTAGCAGCACTCGAGCCAGTTCTACACCTGCGACAGGTTCTAGTTAGATTTCACCTCCAGCTTGCTGCATATCTCCGAAGCAAAAGACATACTACAGTTGCCAGCTCCAACAGCAGAATTGGAGTCCACTCACTGGAGAAGCAGCTAAATTTTATAAGTACCTTCATAACAGTTACCTAGCCAGCGAGCCAGCCTTTAGGTAAACATAAGATGGGAAGGGAACTCTGAAAATATGACCGAGGAGATAGTCAACTATTAAATCAATAGCCGATGGTGTCATTCTCTCAGACAAATAAAAAAATAAAGAAATATGGTAAAATGAGTCATCAGCTATACTTTGGCAGCTGTTAATATACCTGGACAGCCTGTCTAAGTAATGTTTATGTGTGGGGAAACACACAGGATATTATTCATGGTTTAAATTATGAAGAAAACAACATATGAGTAACTAAGGTGACGTCTTTAAATTGCAAATTTTGTACAAGCAAAAATCCAAACACAGAGACATACTTTTTACAAAGACAGAGAAGCAGCAAAAAAAACAACTTATTCTTGAACACATATAAAGCCTTGAATTTGAATTCTCCAATTTCAGCTTTTTTCTCTGAAAACAAACACACACACACACACACACACACGCACATACACACAGGCAATTGAGTTTCAATCACTTCAGAGGAAATCAGATTGATTTCCCGAAACTCTTAACCTAACCTTAATTCCAAGTGATCACACTAAACTGTAATGACTGTAAGAAATGATGGTATGTGGTCTTTTCCATTTTCATTCCCAAAAGGATAGCAAGCCTCACAATGTGCTGTAATAACAGAATTATGTTCTACCAACAGGTGAAACATAAGAAACACACACACCCGCATGAAAAACCTCCAGCTGGCACATACAGTGTGTCTAATGAGGTGCGGTATAGTCACCAGGCTTAATAGAACAGTCACAGTGTGTTGTTCCTCCAATGTCTGAGGTCTGTCTGAGCTTCCTCACTCACTGAACACTTTGCACTGCTTTCAACTGCAGGGTGTCAAAACACCCAGCAGACAATGCAGACGTGCTGATGCATTTTCACTGCAGCTGCATATGCTTCACTGAATTCAAAACAAAGTGATTCCCAGCTGTTATGTCATAATTATTATACTTACCCAGCTTTTCAATGCAACAGAGACACATGGATGGAAGACTTTAGAAATCTTTGATATTAAATATAAAATTTATGTACCAGTCAAAATATTTTCCTTCTTTAATGTCAGGAATGCTTAATTATTCACAGCCATACTAGACAGTCCTTACAAAAGTTTATACTTTTGTAAGGATGCATACTTACACAAAAGTGTAAGAATCCATACGCAAACTGCACCTGTGCCTAAATTCTCTGTTTTAGCAATGCAACCAGATTTTTGTTTTTTGTTTTGTTTTCTTAATAAAGACCCTTAAGACTGTTGCCAAGATGACTCTACTTTGTCACTCCCATCATTAATGTTGTTCCAATAAGGTCAGGGAAAGATCATGAACGTGGTCCCCAGTAAAAGAAAATTATCTTCATTTTTGAGAAGAAATCAACAGAGAGTGTTGGTGAGAGATGTAAAACAAGTAAGTATCCATATTGACCTTTTCTCTAAAAGGTTTACACAGTAAAGAATTATGTGTGACTACTGCTAGTAAGAGTAGAGGACAGGACTTGACAAGAAAAAAAAAACAAAAAAAACATAAGTCATTTGAAGAAATGGTCTTCCTTTCCTGCTCGAAATGTAATCAATATCTTGTCTGTTATCACTGACAGCTGCTCTGTTCTGTATTAAGGGTTTTTCTGTCCTGTCCTTAAATCTGTTTTTTTTTTTTTAGTTCAGACACATGGAAGTGCACGGAGTTCCCAGAATTCACCGATACTATTAAATATAAACTATAACAGATGGAAATAACACTATTGTTTTATTATAGTGGTCCTGACAAAATGTTTTGAAAAGCTATAGCTTGTTGGTCAGGAAACTTAAGCTACAGTCACACTAAGGAAAACAGTGGTTGGAGACCACAGCACGGCTAAATTTATTGCAACCATGTGCACTGAACTCTCGTTGTCTTTGAAATGGTTGCTTCAGAGACGAGGACCAAGTCTGCGACCACTCACAGTCAGTTGCCATCTTCAAAGCAGCTCTGATGCATCAAGCCAGTGATAAAATGGCAATAAGACTGAGTCACTCTGCTAACAACCTGCTATCAGTTTGCGATAGTGTCAAGCTGGCAATTACATGCAATCTGTTTGTGGTATGGCGATTAACTTTGATAAATTGGCAAAAATCTTAAGTTGATTGCCATCTCTTGCAAATCTGTTGCTGCCTACATAGACAGAAATTCACACTGAGTGCTCACAATCAGATTCCAGCCAGAACCTCATCGATTTGAAACAGAAATTCACAAAGACCTCCACAAATAGTGAAGTAGTTGCCGCAGGACAGCGAGTTAACAGAAAATAGAAACATTGCATTTGTATAGGAATACAACCAGAGTACAACTACTTGGCAACCAGTTGAGTCAACTCCCCTAAAGAGATGCGTCGTAGACAACTTGTGCTCTTCAGCGCAGACTGACTCAGATCGATTGCAATATGTAATCGGTCTGTGTTTATAAATTTGACTAGAATTATTTGCAAACCTTTGCTAATCTGCCCGAGAGTGACTGCAGTCAGTCAGAGTTGGACTATGACTGTTTGGAGACAGGTTGCCTCCCAGCAGCAGACCTGTGCAATCGCCTTGAGATAGAAAGTGGTCACCCAGAGATTGAGGGTGTTGCATGCTCAACCTCTGGGTGACCAATTGGTCGCTGCTTGAGGTCAGTCTCTGACAGCAGAAAAATTAAATGCAATCATCTATCATCGTCCTAATCACAGGAAGGTTGCCAACCTACTTTTACTCTAGTGTGACTGAGCCATTCACCACCACATGAAGTTTTTCTAAACTCTGCAACCTTCACATGTACTACCTCTGTGGATGTTCAATAAAGACAAATGCACCTGGTGTGCCTTTGCCCCCATTTAAAATTACTGATGTGGTTTTACTTTTACTTTTTAGTTCACTCAACCATAAATACTTAAAGTTAAAATGTCAAAGGGTGTAGGTCTCAGTAATTTTAAGCCAAAGGGGTCAAGTCTCAAGACGAGCCCCAGGTTGTAATGCAGTGAGTCAAGTCTGGTGGAGTCACTGTCTGAAAGCAAATCAATACCAGTGAAATGCTGCGAAATTATGAACAGTAAAATGCTTTTTAAAATGACCTGTCTTTTTCAAAAGAAGTGAATAAATGAAGGGCATCAGAGATAATGCTGCCCATGTTGAAATCCTTGAAATGGAATAAGACATTCAAATTGAAATATAATTTCAATTTGACTCACCTGAATTTATAATGACCTGAAATTTCCTAGTCAGTTTTTGTTAAAAATGGCCAAGTGGATTTCTATTTTTCATCTTAAGCAGAGGTGAAATAGTACATTGCAAACAAAGTAACTGTAACTAATGCACTCTTTATACATATACACTCACATGTATATATTCTTCCTGCATTATTGCCAAAGATAAATGTCTTGAGAATTTCACAAAAGAATCAAAGTTCACTCTAAATAATATGAGCATTTTAATTCTTTCTTTTTGACTGTTTGACTATTTTAGTCAAAGCACAAATGCACTGATGAAAAGGATTTTATAGTTTTTGTACTCTAGCTTTTATTCTTTCCTTCACTAAGCCTGTTATTTGTACGCCTCTATAACTGTTGCTCTATTTTAGAAGTTTAGTAAAGTGATCTTGAAAAATGCAAATTAAAAAAATAAATAAGTAAATCACACTATCATCAGTCATATGCTGCACCATTGGTCTGTAATCTTTAGTGCATTCCAGAGGGCTTTTTGTGATGACAGTTTAAGGAGACTTTCACTTCCCTGAGCAAATGCCTACATTCCCCCAAAATAACTGAACATGTCTGAACATGTCTCAGAAATTCAGTGGAAAGTTAGATACTTTGGAGGGATTTATAGAAGTTCATTACAACCACTGTATTTATTGAAAAAAAGAGCCACAATGCCAGATTTTGTAAACACACTAATGCACTTTTCTTACAGTCAAACATTTTAAAATTTTTCAATCTTGTAGAACTCAAAAAAGCACTACTAATGTCTAATGTAAGGAACAATTTGTTGCCAGTAACCATTATGAATTTTTGGGGGGATGGACAGGGGGGTTACAATTAAAGGGGTACATTAGACTTGTAGACTTGTATATAGATATTATATATTGATGAACACTGATTTGTAAATTATTAAATAGTATTAAGGGGGGTAGGATCAAATAATTGTCAACTTCATCCTACTCCATTTTGAGCATTGTGTGGTATATAGAGTTATTCATGGCAACTTGATGGGTTTTTTTTTATTTTACTTTTTTTTCTGTTTACAATGTATTTTGATTTTTTATTTTACTTATATTTACATGTTCAAAAGAAAACAGTCAATCAATAAAACAATCAATCAATAACTGGCAAACACGAAAACATGGAGCAAAAGGAAAGCTAATCTGATGAAGACATGGCCATCACAGTCACACCCATTATTAAAAAATGTGCACACTGGTTATTTGTGTCAAAACATTCTTGTCAATTGATGCATTTGTTTCTTCTAAAAGGCATAACAACAAAATTCAAGTTCAGTTCTTCTTGTTTCTGGCCATTCTTAGTGATGGAAATAACTTGTCATAATGTCATTTCTTACATTTTTATAGATTTATTTGGAAGCAAAGTAAAGTTTAGTAAATAAAAATAAAGTTTTATGATTTGTATGGGCTGCTAAAACATACACACGAACTGCATACATTTGATTTAATATCTAAATTCTTCTATTTTCTTGGAGGTCTCACTGACCCAGAGGCTACCAGTGTTAAAAATGGATGCACCCTGGCTTCGCCATATGTCATACAGTACAATGGGGGGAGTTTAAACATTCAAATATGTTCCTTACTTCAGTTCAGAGCACATAACTTTAGTTCAGTTCAACCTCTTAGAAAATTGGATTTCAGCCTTTACATGCTTGTATTTGAAGCGTCAGAGATATTGTTGCTCACATTGACGTATTAGAGCAATGTTTGTCCTGCTGTCTGGTTGTCTGGTTGTCTGCAGCCAGACTCTCTTCAGGAGCTACTTCAGGACCAAAGGATATTCAAAACCAATAGTCACAATAAGAAGTAAAATGCCTGCTATTTAAAAAGCAAACTGAAACTGGCAAAACACCACATGGAAAGATATGGAAGCAGAGAAATGAATGGGTTCTGACAAGGAAGGGAAAACCTTACGTTTCAGAGAAGGTAAGAGAGACAGGAGTTAATATTTTTGTCATTTTTGAAGTATTAATATACTTCCCTCTAAATTCATCTTGAAGTAGATACCACATGGGCTTATGTCAGATAACCACGTCCTATACATGCCTAAACTTTTTAATCAAATCTTCAGTCTTTAAAGCACAGCAGTAATAAAAATTATGCCAGCGGTGACTCAAAATGTTTTGTGTGTCCCAACAGGAAAGCTTAGAAGCATAGTTATATTACCATCAGCAGCTAATGCTACTTCCAGTACACACATGGCCCCAAATCCTCCAGCTTGTGTTGCATCTGAACTGAAAACAGCCTTCTCAACTATTTTAAATTAAAACTTGAGGAAAGAGTTTAGTTTTCCCACATTTAATTTTTGTAATAATATAAAAGGTAAAACTCATTACAGTTTCATTAATTCAGCCTTGAACAGCAGTGTAATTGAATATTTGTGTTTCTGCATCTAAACTCATAACAAACTTAAGAGAGAGAGAGAGAGACACAATCTTAATCCCAGGAAAGCAGAACTCTCAATTTACTTTAAACTAAATTATTATTTTTCCATAAATACAGAGACAATAAAACACAAAGGAACAACTGCTCTGAGACAGAATTCATCATCTATGCTTGAAACATCAGTTAATCATTGTAGTTAGCCACTACTGAACCACTAATTACTGATACTTTCTTTATACCCAGCAGAGGGTATAGGGTAAGAGGCGGGTTACACCATGGACAGATCACCAGGTCGTCAAGCAAATTTAGTAATACCAATTAATGGGAGGAAGCCAGAGCACACAGAGAAACCCAACCAGTGGCCATAACCACTGCACCACAATGCCACCCAATATTTAGACAGTAGTATTTAAACAAGAGCAGCACAAATATGTGGTTCAAGTTGCCACGCTTAGAGCTTAGAAGTGGCTTCTTCTCTTCTAGAGGCCAATTCTGTGAACGCTCTCTAAACCCTTCTCTGTTAATTCACACTAACTTGGTAAGACCACTTAGCTGTAAATAGGCAAAATATATGTATCACTGCAGAATGAGAGCCTGTGTGTCTAACTAATTAAAAAACAAATGTCATTATTATTATCTGAAAGTTTAGAAAGAGGTCATATGGTGATGATGGAAAAGTCAAGCAATAACTACAGTGTTCAACAAATTTATTAGAAATCTGCCAAAAACTTGTTTAAAATTAATACTAGTAGAGTAACCATTACAGTAACATAAAAAATGATTTTGGTACTTACCAATACTGTTAGTTTGTAAGCCTAAGTGCACATTTTTCAGCCTTGTTGCCCACAGAAAATAATAACCTGGGCAAAGTTTTGCATTTTTGCTTTTATTATCAAACATGCAGGCTGTGAGTGAAAACTCTGAGAAAAGAAACATGAGTTAAAAGAAGGTAAATATCACAGTTTTGTAGTTGTCATTAAAGCTGCATAACTACAGTGTATAATGTGATGACACTAGTGCAACGACACAAAGAAGTATGAGATTTCTAGTGTTCTACAACACAAAACAGAAATGAACCTTATCTTCAAATGTCTAAATCCTAAAAGATGGAACCAACAAATCTTCAATTCAATTTTATTTATATAGCCCCAAATCACAGCAACAGTTGCCTCAATATCTGGAATATTATATATTACAGAACTGTTTAATTACAGATTGGTTTTGCCTTTACATTGCAAATATGCATTAGGAAAGAAAAGTTTCTGGTGTAAAGCTTACATTTCTATGTGGCTAACTAAATTTTCTTGATAATGAACAAGCCATAAAACCTAAAATAAAAACACAAAATAAACTGTAAGTGAGGCATGCAGATTTTATCATTTGTGATCTGGGTTTCTGAGGCCCTCAGGGTAGAAAATTGTTCAGAGGCACTGGTTTAGTGCCATCTTTAAGCCCTCCAGCCACCTCACAAACAGTTTGAACCGTTTCAGACAGACATCGCATGCAAAACATTCATAGCTGTATAACGTTCATGTTGTGTGCCCTCGGTTAACTGGAATCAGGAGAGGTAGAGATAATCAGACATTGCTTTTACAAATGGACACTTTTGAGCGAAGCTTTGAAATATTAATGGGGTGATGAGGCCGCTGGAGGCAGCCTTTAATCCATGCCAATGCAAATGCACCCCAAGGTCACTAACATAACATTGCAGCAGCCTCTGGCCAGGACAGATTGACTAGGAAAAAGCCTGTGAAATAGGGGTCTTTCATACTCTGGTAGAATACAGCCCCACTGTATAATACAATGGCCTCGAGCCCATGGAGAGGCTCAGGAGGAATTAGCTGGAGCCTGGGCCACATCAAAGTGTTTGAAGCACAATGTGTGTTTTTCTAAACCTCAACCCCACTGACCTGCCATTTTCTTTGGCAATATGATTCACAAAATAACCACAGGAATGTTGTTACGAGGACAAGAGTGATAATGAGTGAGGGCTGGGTGTTTAGGGACTTCTCTTTACAGCGCTCTGCCTTAATTTACCTCATTATTTTTCGAAGTATGGTCCTCACGGCTAAGCATGCTTTAAGAGGATGAAGTTATGACAAATTTTAACTTTAGCTAAAAGAGCCCTGCACTTCAAATGACTTTTCAACAGTTGCATAGCAACAGCAGCACCTACATTTTGTGTTTCTGTTTAGGTGATGCCAGTTATGACCAGAGAGGACCACTGGACACAAGAGCTCCTCTGTGCTAATAATTAAGCTTTGGCTGGTCCTGCAATGGAGCCCAGACAATTAGTGGGTCTGAAATGGTTTAGTACAGCTCGACTGGAGCTGATTACTGGCATGACCTGTAAAGTCATGTAAAGTTTGAACCCACGCACAGAAAAACTTTGAAAAGAATGTAAGAATTTTTCCTGTTAGATAATAGTCAAGTAATATTTACCAGCTATTAACTGTGCAACTCTTCTAACAGTGCACCTCCTGTAATCTTTTCTGTA
>VUQS01023453.1:0-10304 GCA_015108495.1 Heterochromis multidens | reverse complement strand
CTGTTTAAAGCAATTGGAAACCAAATGTTATTGCACTTTTGTTCATATAGCAGTATTTTAAAATAAAAGTAGGGAATACACTACTTTTGAATTCATTATTGAATTTTGAGCATAACAATGCGATTAATCGCGATTAAAATTTTTAATCGTTGCCCAGCACTAATATATATATGTGTGTGTGTGTGTGTGTGTGTGTAATGTTCACTTCTATGTGTTTGAATTGTACTGAATTCATTTGATTTGACAGGTATTGATTACTTGCAGATATTGATACAACTACTAGGCTACTTAAATATATATGACACTAAACATATAATCTTCCGGACCTTTGCTTCAAGAAATTTTCTCAAAGTGGACCTCTTTAAATTTTAGTTGAATACCCCGTCATAAAGAATGATCAAGAAATTATATTCTTCCTGATTGAGGTAAAACAACCCTTTAAGGTTTTATTTTTTATTCGGCTATGTTCAGATGTGTAACCAAGCAAACATTTACATTTCCGTGCATTTGTGCTTTGTTGCAGACCAGTGTCTGCGTGGGTATGATCCATTAAGTCTCACCACACTCCAGTGTCATAAGTTTATCAGGCAGCATCAGCCCATTAATGCACAACAAGGACCATTGTCACATACAAGCAGAAAAAGAGAAAGAAACCATCAGAGTGAAAGAGGAGAATTCTCACTGGGGTTTTGTGTTCTTGCATGCCTCACATACCAACAAACAGCAGTGTAGGCTGGCCGCCTGGACATTATTATGCAACAGGCAGATGTTTGTGGGAGAGAGTGAAAGTTAAGGAGCACAGAGTTCATTCTGTAGGGACCTGCAGTGAGGGATTGTGGGATAGGTGGAGATCCAGCTGACCGAGGCCAGTGTAAGGGTGGTGCTCACTCCAGGGACAAACTTTGACGAATGCCAGAAGCACAAGTGTCCTCCATCTTATATTACTCTCACACCCTTAATATGTACTTGAATGTGTAAAGTTCTGGCACTTCTACTAAACTCCTGAAAGGTTTGCATCAGTTTGCAGCAAATGACTCAAGACATAAACGATTAAGTACGTTAAAAATTGTCATGAGTGACTTTATGATTGGATATTCTTTAAACCCCAATTCATTTCACATTATCCCGTCCAATAGCAGGGAAAAGGCAGACATCACTTTAAATATGATCAATGGATTTCCAAGATTTACTCATTGAGAAGACTGCAAATGAAAGTGAAAGGACCCTGTTCAACCTCTTATACAATCTTTTTTTTTTTTACAGCTCTCTGCATGATTTTCAACCATAGGCAGTATATAATAGATAGATTGTCTCTGTGCTGTCAGCCATTGGTTTGCTGGCTCCCATTTTGAAGCCTTTTTGGCTGTCATTATCATCACAGATTAAAGGCGCATCTGACTGAACAAATAGTAGGCCCATCCTAAATCATAGCCTGCTTTATTGTCCTTTTTGACACTAATGGGGACCACAGTTTAAAAAAACGAACATCACAGTCCGTTTGATGAGGTGTAAATCTAGCAATTAAGATCATAAACTCATCAGGTAGGGTTTACTCATTAGTAGGGTTGTTTTCTCATTGACTTCTATTCAATCACGCTTATTCTGCAACCTCCCACTGCCACTAGAAAGAACATAGATTTAAGGCCCTTCTGCACTGACTTCACTTTTCAGAATCAGAGGCTACATGTTTCTCTCTTTCAAAACGTTCCAATTTAATTAAAAGTTGACATTTGTGTGTGTGTTTGGAATACTTGTGCTTCCTTGGACAATATGATACTGTTACTGTTTGTTTACTGGAAGGTTTAGATATTTAGTCAAAGAATCTCTAAAAACTCAAGAACCCACCCACTGGGACCTCTGGTTTTTATAGCTGGTGCTTGTAAGATAGCCCAGAATAAATGGGGCCCTATGGAGCCCAAAAATGTTATGTTCATGGGATAAACAATTTATTTTTTTCTAGCAATATTCAATGTATTTTCACTAGAGGGGTTTGAAAAAAGAATGGAGGTTTCTGGCACAACTCTGGCACAAGATTTTGATTACAGTTAAAGACCTTCCTGTTTGTATTAGTAATGCCGTGGCACCACAAGCCACTTCACTACATCCACCATTTTGATTTCAGGCATGAAGTGAGCAGCAGCAGAAAAATTTGTTGTAGCAGCCTCCTGATTGCAGTCACCTTCACCCACCACAACCAGCTGCTTCTTATGCACACATGGAGGCTTCTGTTTTGAGCTGTGATTCTTAATGTTGTAGTTGTTGCTTAGAAATGAGTGCCACAGAGTGAGTGTGTTGTAAAAACCTCAGCTGAGTAATCAGCATGCAAACAAAAAGACATGTATGTTTTATGTTAGTTCAGCTATAGTTGCAAAAACTAAAATAACATTTTTGTCCAGGAAAGTTATTTTAACTTACTCCCAGTTAGTGAGCACTAAGCTCACTCTCGGTGGATTGGGTCTCAGCTCTGGCTCAACTAAATGGGATTGAACTCACCTGATCGAGCAGGTTGCTTGGCAACTGGCAGGGACACCTCGGTGAGTGGCAGGATGTAGACGTCAGGGCTGCCCTGGGAGGCCGGCGAGGCCAAGGTGGACATGTCTGCATGGTACTCCTCCCCGTCCACATTCTTGAATTCCTGGAACACACAGGCAAAAATACATGAAGAGGTCAAAGGTCATGCTAATGAAAATTCTGCTTTCACATGAAAAAAAAAAGTCAACACAGTAAAAAAACTGTGGAGGAATTTAGTGGAGTCACATATTCTTTTTTTTTTCATTAATTGAGTACAATTTTTATAATAATTATGTAAATTAAAACTTAAACAGCTTCTAATCCGAGGTATGACTTGCTATGATGAGTTGAATGAATTTGTAAGCTCCTTAAAATGCAACTCACATATTAGAAGACTTCCCAGCACGCATTATTTCACAGTGAAAATTCTCCAGAGACTTCCCTGGTTTTGTAATTTGAAGAAAGTATTGATGATGGAAACTTGCTGTGTGTTAATGCATGTTAAATGAAAACATGGAGGTTTCTTTCATACCAGTGAAATCACTGCAGTTCCTACCCCTGTCCATTTATATTGCAGTGATATCAGTGGGAGTTGACAAACTGACAAACGTCTCTGCGACAGGAGCAGTTACAGAAGTGTGCCACATCAAATGATAAACAGACTGTTGACTGTAAATAGAAATATACAGTTTTCTCAAGTTCAAAACTCTCAAAAACTTTACACTCATTATTCAAACTGAGTTCAGTTAACTACCATTTTTGTGACACGATGGGAACTTTTGTTTTTTTGAATGTGTTGAATGTGGTTACTATATCACACTCACACCTGTACCCATTACACCATACAGTTGCTGCCATTAGCAACATTTCATGCAACATTGCTATTCTAGTTGTCACAGCAGACTGAACTTTCTTAAGCTGGACAAAAACAACTGGTTTCAAGAAATGTAACAGCCACCTCACTAATCATTAAAAAACTTTAAACCAGCTGAAAAATGACAGTTATTGCTGTAGCCTTAAACTTTTATAGACATTACCTGCACAACACAGTACGATATGAATATACAGTGATGTGCAAAAGTCTTGAACCACCACTCATTTCTTTACATTTTGCTTTCAAAGAGCCAGACTTTCTTTCATTTCTTAAAGTGATCTTGAGCAATAGTTCTGCAGACAGAAGGTCTTTCATTGTCTTTTTTGGACATTGGCTGCTTTTTCACTCATTTTCAGTCTACTAATTGTACCTGATCATTTTCAGAGAAATTTTTTTTTTGTTTGTTTGTTGAACCACTTATCACTGACCTTTGAATCGTTCAAGCATAAAAAAGGCACCTAACTCAAGGGATGAACTAGTGTTGTGTCTACATTTACTAGCTTTCAAAACTTCACAGAGTGCGGCTTGTCTTCTAAAGAAGAGCTTTGAACGTCCTTCAAGAAGCCTGGAGAACCATCCCTGAAGACTACTTGAAGAAACTACATGAAAGCTTGCTTAATAGAGTTCAGGCTGTGTTGAAGAGTGATGTCGAAGGGATGTTTCAGTGCACCTATTTCCCATTTTCTTAGCAACATATAAAGAAATGAGGGGTAGCTCAAGAATTTTGCACCTAATCTTTAATCTTGCAGCTCTGCATTACAAAGTCTTTCACGTCGGATTGCACCATACAATTCAATCAGGCTGCTCTATCAGCCTGTGAGAAGGGAGGGCGGGGGAGTCACCTTAAGTTGTCATCCTTGACCCTCAACAACAGAAAACTGAGATTGTTTTGTAGTTGTTTGCACTAACACTGATTATTGTGGCACTGATGTATGATTATGTACAAAGTTGATGATATTTTGGCACAACCACTGAAGCAGAGCTGAGATAAACTGAAACAAGCTGTCCTGGCTCGGTTCTGCGTTTCTGTGAGCTGTTTGTAAAACTGTTGGAGAGTCGCAGTGTAAACAAAGCCAGTTTGGAATGTCCAGAGATTATTAGCTCTAAGATTACATGTATC
Source organism: Heterochromis multidens (assembly GCA_015108495.1). Lineage (NCBI taxonomy): Eukaryota > Metazoa > Chordata > Actinopteri > Cichliformes > Cichlidae > Heterochromis > Heterochromis multidens. Next base: position 5,799 of record VUQS01023453.1, on the reverse strand, counting down.
TCAGTCCTCTTCTGAGATAAGCCTGATGACTTACGCCTTTTGGAAACATGCAGAGGACAGACTGGAGAGGAGAGGAGCTTCTCTGTCTTACTTTCACTCAGCAAAAAATGTTTTTCTTTAAATTATATCTTCATGCAAACACTAAGAGACAGAGAAGGTCTTTTGACTTGATTTGCTGCCAATTGACCCAATCTTTCTGCTTCACAGGCCCTAAATGGCAGCAGGCAGCAGAATGATCAGTGCATCTCTGAGTGGATTAGGGAGATTGGTGTCACACCCACATCTCTGCAAGACAAATCCTTTAATATGCGTTAACCATTAAATTGAACTTGAAAGAAGCTGAAAAAAGAGATGAGTGAACTAACTTGTTTTAAATAATTAACTAAGAAAGGTCTTCAAAAACGGTGCCCATAAATATCAGAATGGAGGGAAAATATTGCATGGTGGTGAATCTACAAGAGGAAAGTAAACAAACTATACTAATAATCACTTTGCATTCTAAACAACGATTGGGAAATGTGCAGCCAAAGAATAAATACTGTATTACACACCAAAAGGCCAAGCAATTTTGCACAACAGCTGCAAAGCTGAATTTCATGAAACTTGCATCGTCAAAGGAAAAAGCCATAAGATTTTGGAGCAGATTCACATTTTTTTAATAATAGCTTGGCTTTGGCAGCAGATGTGCTTTTTGAATGTCCTTCTTTTTTTATAGCGTTGCAGGTCTTGTTTATAAATGTTCTGTTGCATTTAGGAGCTCCAGAAAGCGTTTGTCTGTTGAACGTAGTCACACATCGATGAATTTTGGAATGAAAGTTGGTCACATACACACACACACAAACACACACACACACACACCGGATGTCAGAATAAAAGTCTCTCAGATGGGAAAGCTGGAAAGCAGCGGTGTCCCATCGCTGGAAAAATCTGACCTGCTGCAGCCCTCTGCAACACCCACACAAACACATGCACACATAAACACCTCCATCTCACGCCTCATCCTGTCTGTCCCCCAAGAAAGCAAGTGCACACACACACAGAGCACACTTGTGCACACTGCACAACCTCCCCTCTGCCTCAAATCCAAATCTTCACACGGCCCTGCTCGCCCTCCCATTCAACATGTGGTTTCACTCTCCACACTGACACACACACTGTCACCACAGAAATACACACAACAGCATTTACACAACATAAGCATCCGTCCCTTTCCGTATGCCCTGCAGTCAAAGTGTCAATTCTGTGGCTGCAAATAATGTATACTTTTCATTGTTTGTGCAAAAAATGTTGTCCTGTAAAAGCATCCAAAACTTAAAGGTTTGATGATAATGATATAAAACAGATAAAAGAAGCACATGATTATCATCATGCTTGATAGAAATGTTATCTTTAGTTGACTCATGACACAATCAATAATTTCAAAACTAATACAAGTGGAAAAAGATGCAAGAAATGTATTTGCTGTTCTCCTTTTTTTCAAGACAAAAATCAGACTTAAGATAAGTTAATCAAGAAAACCACTTAACATCTTTGGATTTCCTTTTCAACATTTGCTTTATACTTTCCATCTTCGTAACAATACATAACATCATCTGGTAGCTTACCTTTCCCCAAAATCTGCAGGTGAAGATGACATGCCAAATGCCCTCAAGTTTTGGTTACAGCATCTCAACATCTTGTTTTTTTAAAAACATACATCCAATACACACTGAGTGCCCCCCCCCCTCCCCAGGGCTCCCATTGGTCAAGGGCAGCAGGAGGATGGCAGTGGCAGGAAGAGCAACTGCAGCAAAAGGCTTCATCATTCTGCAGTGAGAGTCTCATTGTTGCTCCACAGAGGAGGAAGAGGAGAAGGAGAAGGCTTTGCAGTTGACCACTGAGTGTCCCTGGGATTGCTGGGGATGGAGGGAGAACCAGAAAGGGGAGGGGAGGAGCACTATCTCCCAGTTCAAAAGTGGGGCTGAACTTATGGTCATCTCATGAGGGAAAGGAGAGAAACTGAGCCCCCACAAAAATGTGTGAGAGAAAAATACAAGTGGGAGGAGGAGGAGGAGGGATGAAGGGTGAGGGAGTAGGGGTGGTGGAGGTGGGGGTATTCGCATACTATATGTGTGACATCACTCGCTCTCTTCCTTTCTCTCCCAAAAGCCAAAGAACATCTGTGGGGCAGTCCCCTTCCCCACTTAACCAAGAAAAGAAACAGCCACATTTAGTTTTTATTAACACTATACTTGTGAGGACTGTTCTTTGACTGCTTTTCTCCTTGTCTTTTGACCTTTGACCTTCATCAGTCTGACATCACTCTTGGATTTTAATCCTTAGTCTAAGCTAAAAGTTGACTAGTTGAATGTTTTGGGGTTTTTTTGCATTTATACAGGCATCGTAAATCTTTATTTAGAAGTCCCCTAAACCTTTGATACTGGGCAGCATGTTGGAGCAGCGCTTTGAACTGACTGTTCCATATGTCGACTTCATGTGTGGAACTTGCCCACGTGGCTTTTTTTTGTCTGGCTTCCTCCCACAGTCTAAGCAAAAATGCTTGCTAGGTTAACTGGTTCGATGATTCTACATTGGCTGTGGATGTGAAGTAAATAAAGTGATTAAAGTACATAGAAGTAGTGTAAAGCTATTTGAGTGGTCAGCAAGAATATAAAAGTGCTACATAAATGCAGGGGAAATATGCATGGTTGAGTAATCTTAAGCTGTATAACAGAGAATTTCACTGTAAAGAAACTGTTTGATTCAAACATTGCTGCTGTTTTAATAGCCTGGAATACAACAAATTAAGAGAACCTGGTTTAATGTTAGATCATTATTTATTTATTTTTTATTAATGCTTCTTTTTTTTGGCTTGGTTTAGGTTGTGCTCCTTATTTGTGATGCCTAGATACATATTTACATCTGCTACTTCCCTATACCTCTATTGACAGGAATCAAATGATCTATATCATTCATTTGATGTGGTAGCACATGTATTTTTAAATTAGATGAGATGATTGATACAGTGCTCTTTTCTGAGGAGACAGCACACAGTTTTGATGATTTTAAGTAATAAACAACTGCAGCAGATCAAAATCTAAAACCTAGACTCGACTCTCCCGCAGAGTGCTGCTCCTCGCCTCTCTGTTACTGTCTGTAAAACACAGAGAGCTTTTCTCTCTTGCCCCCCGCCCCCTGAAGTGTTTTTTCCTCTCTCTAAAATTCCCTCTTCCTTCTCTGGGAGAGGCTGTGTCTAATTCCAGATGGGGCCCCGAGGCCGGATGCACTGCAGGCTCATGGGTATGCCCTTCCTCACGCCCTTGCGCCCTCTCACTTCCCTCTCTTCCCACTCCTCTCGACAGGTTTTGAGGTGGGTGGTCCAACCAGCCAAAGATACAAACCAGACATGAGGCACATTATATATCTTCACTAGGAAGCTGTTTTTTTTTTTGGTTTTTTTTTACATACATTCTAACAATTCAGCATGCATTTAGTGCTGAAGAGAGAACAGGATGTTATGTAACATGACTAGAAACATTGCTGCAATCAGACATTCCTGATCTAGAGTGGAAAGGATGTGGCGACAAAAAAGGGAGATGAGAAGAGAGAGGATGGAGATGTACCTAAAGGTGAACATGCCTCATTATTAAAACAATCTTCCATGTCCCTGCCTCTGTGAGAAAGGTCATCTGGCAGGCCTAATCATACTCATTCAATAGCTTCACAGCATAAATGATTCTGCAATTTCCTCTAAAGCGCCTTGAATTATGTTAATTGCTTACATAATGATGCAACATAAATTAATAAAGTAAAGAATTAATCATGTTCCTTTGACAAGCATCGTGCATTAATATGAAGCACAGTAGAGGCTGCTGTGGCAGAACAAAGAGAATGCCATATTAACGAAGCAAAGGAACTAATTCATTTTTTGCTGATTAATTTTTTTAAATAACTTGTTTTGTTTTGCCCCACCAACACTTCAAAACCAAACAAAATCCCACTTAATAATATGAGGCAGAAACAGCTGAAAAATATACATATTTTTGCACTCAGATCTTCACATTTTTAAAAAGGTGCAAACAGGATATTCAGCATTTTAGGCATTTCTCTAGAGTGTTAACTAGTTAATGCTAACATGCTAAACCTAGACTGTGAGTTGTTAGCTATTTGGCTGAAGGGAAATGATAACCAACTAATTTTCAGCCAATTGGAGGAGGGCATGTCATCACTAATGATGGCGATGTCAGGGCAATGCTACAGTCACACTAGGGAAAACAGTGGCTGGAGACAATGGCACAACCAAAAGTATTGCAAGTGTGTGCAATCAACTTGTGATCTCATTGATATATGAATATATATCAATAATATTCTTGAAATGATTCCTTCCAAGACCAGGACCAGGTCTGCGACCACTCACAGTCTGTTGTTGTCTTCAAAGCAAATTTGCACTGTCAAGACACTGATAAAATGGCAATAAGACGGAGTCAGTTTGTGATTAAATGGGGTTGATGCAATCTGTTTGATATTTGCAATAATATGGCAATCAATTGTGATCAGCAAAAATTGCAAATCTATATCTCTCTTCTATAAATCTGTTCCTTTCTACATACAGAGAAATTCATATTAAACAGGAATTCATATTAACTGCTTACGTTCAGAGTACAGCCAGAACCTCATGGCTTTGACACAGAAATTTACAAATTCCTCCACAAAGAGCGACGCAGGTGCTGCAGGACAGCAGTTTAGCTGAAAAAGTACATAAGAGCTTGGAAACCTTGCTTTTATATAGGAATATAACAAGAATACAACCAGTTGGCAACTAGTTGAGCCAATCCCCCTACTGCAAAGAGATGTACAGTATTTCAGACAAGTTGCACTTCTTGGCGAAGACTTGACTATGATTGATTGTGCCGTGTTGGTGATATGTCTGGGTTTATAAATTAGATAAATTATTTGCAAACCTTCGCCAATCTGTCTGACAGTGATTGCAGTCAGTCCGTGTTAATTCAATTCAATTCAATTTTATTTATATAGCGCCAAATCACAGTCGCCAAATACAGTATATAGCGCCTCAAGGCGCTTTATACTATAAAGACCCTACAATAATACAGAGAAAACCCCAACAATCAGACGATCCCCTATGAGCAAGCACTTGGCGACAGTGGGAAGGAAAAACCGATCAGTTGGGAGTAAAGGGCGGGAGACAGGACAAAAGGCACACTGAAAGAGAGCTAGAGATTAATAGTAACTCATGATTAAATGCAGAGTGGTGTATAAACACAGAGAGTGAACAGAGGTGAGAGAAGGAGAAACACTCAGTGCATCATGGGAAGCCCTCAGCAGCCTAGACCTATTGCAGCGTAACTAAGGGAGGATTCAGGGTCACCTGATCCAGCCCTAACTATAAGCTTTATCAAAAAGGAAAGTTTTAAGCCTAATCTTAAAAGTAGAGAGGGTGTCTGTCTCCCGAATCCAAACTGGGAGCTGGTTCCACAGAAGAGGGGCCTGAAAGCTGAAGGCTCTGCCTCCCATTAGAGTTAGTTTGTGATTGTTTGGAGAAAGTCTCTTGATGCATGCTCAATAATCCAGGTAAAAGAATCCCAAAAAGCTGAAAAAGAGGGCTTTGTTATCCTATTCTGGAACACCACTGAGTCATTGGTTCAGGTACGTGGATGACACCTGGGTGAAAATCAAATCTCAGGACTCAGGTGGACAAACACATCAAGTTCACCAGGGAGGATATGAAAAATGACAGGCTAGCCTTCTTAGACTGTGAGATTTCCATCAGCAATGGGGGGCATTTGAAAGTCAGTGTGTACC
>VUQS01023451.1:13458-32129 GCA_015108495.1 Heterochromis multidens | reverse complement strand
GTTGTGGAGGGGGAGGCAAGGGGGAAGAAGACGGTTGAGGGGGCGGAGGTGGAATAGGGGATGATGACAGCTGAGGTGGGGGTGGAAGAGGGGATGAGGAGGTGGGAAAAGGTGGGGGAGGCAGCTCTGCTCCTCCTTCAGCACTGCCGCTGGCCGAGGAGGAGCACAGGGAGTCTGTTTTCACTGGGAGTGTCCTGTAGTCCCGGTAGTGACTGATATTGTCTTGTCGCTGCAGCGCGGCGCGGTGTTTGTCACCCATTGGGTCAGCAGCCACCATGTTGCCACTGATGGTGTTTCTCCATTCCCACGGCTTGCCATTAGTGGCTGACACACGCACCACCGGATGGTGAGGGGCATGAGCGTCAATTGTGACGATGCTCCCACTGCCAGCGATGCTCCCTGGGTTGCTCCCAGTGCAGCTGTCTCGATCAGATGGTATCCGGTAGTACGGTGACTCTGAGCAGTTGGAACCAGGACCAGAGGAGGAGCCACCTTCTGATGTCTTAGTGGAAGAAGTAGTAGGTCCCTGACCCTGTTGCTTTGACATGGCTACGACCTGCAGGAAGGAGACAAAAATCTCATCAAAATGTATATATAAGAGCAGCTGAAACTAAATTATGCAATAGCTATCTATAAAGAGGGACATGTATTGTTGTTTACATGGTAGAAGATAATAACTTGTTAAATACCCCTAAAAGACTTTTCATAAGATTTAACTCTAGCTATAATTAGCATTTGAACCCTTATGAAACTGATTTGTATTGGAAACTAATCAGTGAAATTGCTCCCACCAGTGTTGTTTTGATTTTACCAACAAAAATAAATCATAGATGTGTAGTTTACACAGCATATAGCAGCTGTTAAATCTCTGTTCCTGTCTAAATTGAATTGGCTACATGCCACGTGAAAATAAAGTATGAAAAATTATGGCTCAAGATGATATCGTCGTGATCGTTTTTAGGCATTCATTTTCTAATTTCTACCTCACCTGTGTGACTCTTTGCTGGCTGGGAGGTTGGTTGGGCTGCGTGTTGGGCACACGGGGAGTCGACACTGCAATGGGCCCCATTCCAGGCTCTTTTACTCCTCCTCCCTCTGTGAGTGACAACCACTTGGCGCGGGTCTTGGCACTCTTAGGGGAAACAGGAGGTGGCCGAGAGGCCTCCTCAGGGATGTGAACAAGTGGGGGTGCCACCACCATCCTGGCTCCAGTCGGTGTGGTGGTACTGGCTTGCACTGTGGGATAAAGAGAAGGCGGCATTTGCTGGTCGAGCCCTTCTCCTGCAGCTGTTCCTCCTTCACCTCCTCCATCTCTTCCATCCACTCCCTCTTCCTCATCTCGTGAGCTCTGGCTGCGGAGCTCCAGTGAGCGCTGCTTCCACTCTGACACCAGCTGCCGAGACCTCTGTGGGTCGAAGGGCACGTGGAAGGTCATGTGACGCTGGGTGGTGATTGGCTCCTCTGAGGGTGAGATGGGGCTGTTGCCGTTTGCAACTCGAGGCAAGGTGTTGCTGAAGGTGACCATGGTTTCCTTGCCCATGGGACGACTGGTTGCGAGAAGCTCCACATCAGCGCTTGCTCGTTTGAGGGAAGCCAGGGATGCCTTCTCCCTCCTCACCTTACTGCGTACTCCAGATCCCAACCCCACCCCCAGCTCCTCCCTGCTCTCAGACACCCTTGGAGTCTTCCTGTACAGGGAGTCATGGCTTCGCTGGCTCAACACCCTCAGGCCATCCTTCTGCTGGGCTGAAGCTAGTCTCTGTAAAGAGGGAGCATCTTCTTCCGAGGCTTTGAAGTTTCCCACTGCGTACACAGCCTAACAAGGGACAGAGGGACAAAGGAGAAATAAATGAAGAAATAGAAGCACTCAGGATGTTAAATAAAGACTAGGGCATGAAATTGTATTTTCTTTAATCACTGGGAGGGAAAATTTTGATTTTCATATTAGTGGAGAGAGTTTGCATTAATAGGCATCTTTTCTTCCTGCTGTTCTTCTGAGGTCAGCATGAATCCCTCTCTTCATCCTTTAATAACAAGAGGAAATACTCCCCCTCTCAAAAAGTAAAAGACGAGAGAGACAGAGAAGGCAAGGAGGAGGGAAGCGTGGAAAATGGCAACGACAAGTTTTCTTAAAACGAAGTGTGAAATTGTTCCAGAAAATTCTTATCGGATTATTCATTCCCTCTCCCTTCCCTTCGTAATAGAAAAGGCTATATATAGCCTGCCAAAAAAAAAAAAAAGCTCAAAGAGAAATATATGGAAACCACACAGGGAGGAGAAGTGATGGAAGAAAGAAGCATTTGTTAACACATGCTGTGATACTGTTAGAATAATACAATGGGACAATTCAGTCACAGCAAAACAACTAAACCACGTTATTAAGAAAATCTATTTATGTGCATTTTGTCATTCCCACCCTGCTGCATGCTGATGGTTAACTTCTCCCCGTGGACAAAACAAATCCCTAAATGGATACAAACACATGCTGACGCTCAATTCACAAATGCAAACCTAAAATAGAAGATGTATTTCATCATCGTATCTTAATTTATTCAAATTTCTTTTAGCAAGTTATATTACCACAAACAAAGCAACTGGAAACAGCAAAAATAATAAAGCCCTCCCTAATTTATTTTGACTCTAAATTATATAGAGTTTGATTAGAGGAGCCAATCTCTATGCGTTTCATACAATTTTTTGTGCACTTTGTTGAACTAACCAGGTAGACTCCAATGCCGGCTCCTATGACATATCCCACGTAGACATCTATTGGGTGACTGCGGTGTTGAGTTATCTGCGTCAGGCCAGCGAGGCCTGCTGCCATGCAGAAAGCAAAGACGAGCAACGGCTTCAGCAGCTTAGTAGTGCTATTGATGCTGGCATTGAAATACATCTGCAGCGAGAAACAAACACAGAGTATATCAGCAAAGGACAGACATTTGAGACATATGAAGCTTGGGATTAAGATTAAAAGGCATTGTGATAATTTTACTTCAGGTGTACATAGACACTTACTTTAGAGAGTGTAGTGCAAATGTAGATTTCATTATTAGAATAATAGAAGATAAAAATAGGAAAATATGCCAGTTAGATGAGATATCAAAACCAATCTCATATCTGTTTATTAAAAATTAAGCCAAAGTCTGGAAACTTTTAGCTTAGCCTAACATAAATGGAGAAACAGCTCTCAGGCTCTTTACTGTATTCTTAAAATAAATAATTTGTCCATTACCACCAAGAGTCAACCTCCAGGACTGAAAAATGAAGCCAACCAGGATGTGCAGTTAAAGCTGGCTGCAAAAGCCAGTCAAAATAGCCACAAGCTGTCTGCTAGGCATCACCTAAGCTGAACCGACCATGTTTGCAGTGTTGATACCTTTTGAGGCATTTTTAATTCAAAAATGCTTTATTTCATTTTTAATTAATTAATTTTTATTTATATAGAATGTATGTACCTATACATGCCATTAATCCAACTTGCTAACCAAGCCAGCTAGTGCTAGTAGATCACTTCAACCATTCTTTTCAAATATTGTCAAAAACGTCAAGATAAATTCAAGGGTTTTAGTGTTTGGTTCAAAAACTAGTAGCTACTGTCACAGTGGCAATGTTTCCATCTTTCATATACAGTCTATGATCAGCACCTCTAAAGCCCACTAACTTACATGTTGTAGCTTAACAGTAGACTTAACAGTCTGTACAGAAACTGAAATGTAAAAAAGCAGAGAACTGGTTAGGGTGCAGCTGCCCTTTGGAGTTAAGTTCCTGAGTCAACCACTGACTAAACATCCTAGCTAGTCAGGGTGGCTGGGCATGACATAATGTCAGCTTAATAATAAGCTTCAGAATAGCTGTTTATAGGTTTTATCATAGGTAGAGCCAGGCTTTTCCTCCTTTAATCCCACTCTTTGTATTAAGCAAAGCTAAACTAAACTGGACATAGATTCATATTTAATAACAATTATTCCAAACGTATCAATCATCTAATTGCACTTATTTCACTTGTTTCCAGTTAAGCTCTTCTTACTTGAAAAATTCTCTTTTATACAAGTCATACCAGCTTGAAAAAAGTAAACTGTATTATTTTTATTTCTTTTTAGCTCATATGTGGTAAAGTAGTTCAGAATACAAATGCCTTGGCAGTAAAGTAAAGTTGATGAGTGAAAAGGACAGGCAGTGAAAGAGAGAAAATATATTTACAGTTACTGGGCATTGACATTCTACGCATGCACACAATATTTCGATTATATAAAGTGGAGGACAGCTGAGTGACAGAATGCAGGCTTTGCAAAAAAATATCCTTTCTAACAAGCTTGTCTATCTAGTGCTGTGCATAAAAATCCTGCTTTTCTTGATGCAAGACAGAAAATCTGTCAGCCTGGAGAGATGCAAGTTATTTTTGATGCAGATTTTCTCAATGCTTCTTGAACCAACTATCTGCCTTGTAATGTGATCCTCCTTAGGTGCTTTCTTTATTTAATTTCATTGTAATTTGGCAGAAAAGTTTTTGAGACTGAACATAGTATATACATAAATGTCTCAATTTGCTGGGCAGTCATAAACAGAACTGAAAAAAAAAAAGACCTGGCTTCAGTGCAAAGATCAGACAACATGTTGTAACTCTAACAAACCAAAAAGCTGCTTTCCTCTACCTCCCCTGCCTTTTCTTGTCAGAAATCTGTCCAGTGAGCTTTAATGAGCTCATAGAGATCTCACTGAGGCAGCAGTGATATGGCCAGTAGCTTGCAATAGCCATTGGTGGAGGAGTGTGTGTGTGGGAGGGTGTTACCTCATGGAAAAATGACAGTGCTACTTTACTGTACAGTTTACATACTGCTGCAGTCAACGCCAGATTGCAGAAAGGCAAAAATATCCACTAGAATGTAACAATGAACACCAAAATCTGACCTCAATCTGACAGATCCTGTTAATTTTTATTTGATTTAGATGTGTCTTCAGCCTGAGGATAATTTGCAATCTGAAAATCTATGTACTATGTATGAAGTGACAGTTAATTCCAGTGGGATAACTTTTGATACACAGGAACAAGTTGTATAATGCCAGCAGCAATGTTTGTTAAGAATTAGTGGAACTTCTGGATGGTTATCATGAAGGGAGATGATCAAACAGATCATCTCCTAAAACATTAATTATTGTCATCCACAGAAACTCGTGAAAATCTATAAAAGTAAAATGTAAGGATAAAGATAGAAAATGCTAATGTATTATTCACTAGTTATCATATTAAGGTTACAATGAATCAGGTCTTCATTAAAAAAAAAAAAAACACTAAATAAACGACACACATATTCACAAGCAAACAAACATCGTGCAAATACATAACACATAAGCAAACACAGGCGGCAATTATGGCAAAGGGAGTGCTTACAGAGATATATACAGCAGCGAAGCCAGAGAGCGTTGCATGCTGGGATGGAAATGTTTTCCTAAAAGGAGAAAGAGGGAGAGTTAGGAATGAAAGAGTAAAGACAAAAAAGAATTAGATTCCTGTTTTCATAAAAGGCTTTGTGTATTCTGAGTGCGTTTATTGCCTCTTGAATAAACCTAAATAAAACTGTCACGGCTGCTCTTGTTATGTCAGGATTGCATTTGACATTAAAACCTATGTGCCTGCCCAACTGAGAGCTGTCAGACTGAGTGCATGTCCTTGGATGTGAACATTAACAAACACAAAAAGAATACCATTGGGCATTAGTGGGAACATTAAAGGGAGAGTGAATGAATTGAGGTCAAGTTTAATTTAGGGACACCGAATCACAAATGTTTTCTTTTTTTTAACGAAAGCAATCTTGGGTTTGGTCTCAACTTGGACTGTTGTGTTATCTTTTCCCACTTTTTCAGGCTAAACTTAAGGAGTATTCTTTGAAGACCAAGTTTTCTTTTAGACCTGGAGTGTAAATACACTTTGCCTGGCCTTAAGGTCTATTCTATGAATAGATTTCAGTCATATTGCCCTCCAGGCACAGAGCCCTAGACGGCAAAGACAACATTCAAACATGCAGGTCAACACTGGACACTCCATAGAACTGCAGGACAGGCCTGTCAAATTTTCATCTGTTTCTATCTGTGAATATTGTGCTCACTTCTCAAAGTAAGAAAAAACAAATATGTAAACAAACTGCAAGTTTTGGGCACATGCAATCCACATGCAACAGCCTCTGCAGTATATTTATCACCAAACAAAACAACAACAAAACAGCCAAGTTTCTACCAGAGTGCAATTTACTGATGTATAGATTCCTCTCTATACAACCCATTCCCTTTCATGGCCAACAGGACGAAAGCACAGAAATAAGCACAGGAATTTCTGTGTATTTCGATCTGGATGTGTCATTATTGCTGCTTTGGGAGGTGAAGGACATGAAATTGCTCACTGTCAAAGCAAAAGTGGTCCACTGGTTGTTAGTTCTCCCCCTGAAGGGAAGGAGTATGTAATCAGTTCCGTTTGTTTGTTTGTCTGTTTGTTAGCAGTCTAGTGTCCACAGTTTTCAAGATATAATTTTCAAATTTTGTGTCAAGGTCACACCAAATGTGTAAATCAGTAAAAGCTTTATATTACCCAAAATTTTTTATGGATTGTCTTCAAACTTCACAACAATATACTAGGCCTTGGGGAGCATGAGTACCTAGGTTGGCTAAGCATTTGACCTTGACCTTCCAAGGTCAAAGTTGATCTTGAAAAAAAATTTCAAGAAACCATATCAAGTATAATATATCATATGAAAGGGCATGGAGAGGGCTGTACAACACACTTTTTATTTTTTCAATATGACGCCCTACGACATCACAATGATGCGCTGAAGCATGTTTAATAAAAACAGGCTGATATCAGCATGTTGTAATAAAAACATCATAAAACATCAAAGTTTTAGTATAGCCCTTGCCCTTCGGGGGGAGTTGTTCTCTCTGAGTGCTCTTGTTTCAGTTAGTTTTAGTCAGAATTACAGGGCAGTAGTGACAAGACAGTAATACTACAGTTAGATTATTAAAAGTGTTATGACTTTAATCTAATTACAACTTATTTCTAGTGTCAGTTTAAATGACTGAGCACTGACAACCTGTGCTGCGGTGGACAAGGAGGGAATGGTGAGTTTTGTCCACTGTGTTTGTAGGCAGGATCAAGAGAAGTATTTTCACATATAGTGCCTTACTCTTTTCTAGCATTTTGGCTAAACAGACAAGGTGAAAAAATTGAGAACTTGCCCTCCAGGTGGGCATTCCTATAATGAAGTGATGTTAGGTGAAAGTTATTAATTTGAGGATCAAGGCTGGAACTGTATTTAGGTTAAGCTGATGTTAGTTTTGGCAAAAACTGCAAGTGTATTATAGAAAATGTTTTGCTAATCCATTAGACATCGGGGTGAATAACTAGTAGAATGCACTGTGTCAATAAGGGTCCCGGCAAGCATAGCAGTACTAACATATGCACTTGTACTACAAGGATTATCCCTGTATCAACTCTATTTAGCTGTAATCTTTCCTGTGTGTGCGTGCTTAGTGCCTCTCATACCCATATACTGGAGCTTATTTGTCTGGCCTATGTCTGCTTGTTACGAACTGCACTGCTAAAGAGCATTTTCAAAACCCAAATTTAGCAAGAGCACCTGCAAGGGAGATACTGCAGCTCAGTAGCAGCTCTTCTTGTAAAAATAAACATTTGACTTTACTAAGAAGTATGCCATTAATAAGAAAAGTTGCATTATTTTAAACAACCATTTCTTTTTTTTAATCTATTTTTATCTTATTATCCTCTTCAAATGCAAATTAGTTTTCATGAGTCCTTGTCTGCTACACTCCTGCAAGACAGTGATGTGTCACCTTATTCAGTACAATCTGCAACGTCTGTAAATCCTTTTATCGTCATAATATGTTGGGCAGCATTTTCTGATAAAGGATGTATAATTATGAGGTGCACCCAACTGCAGGCACGTTGACAACATAGCAGGTAGCATAGCATTGCCTTATTCTTATTAGAAGGCAACAGAGCACTGAGCCAGAGAGCTGAAAAGACAGGTAAGATTCTATACAAGTAGGCTGATGATTTACTTTAATGACTTAATTAAATCTGTATATCTTAGTAGCTTTTCTGTCGTTTTGTATGTAGAATAATGCAAATTTTGATTACGGGCAGATAGAGACATTCTGTGTTTTTTCTCCTTTAGTTCTAAGTGTATGGCTTACCTAGCTGACATAATAGCATACTGGTCTTTGCCCATGCAGATGTCCTGTGTGATGTAGGCATTGTTGTCACATGACACTCCTGGGGCCGTGTAATTAGGCTGGCAGACAGTGAGGAAGAAAGGGGCGTGGTAGCCAGTAGCTAACTGGATGACATCTGTCACCAGGGCTGTTGCCAGGAGACCGAATACATGAACACCTGAGGGAGAGAGGTAAGAGGCAGAGATAGTAAGGCAACCTTAGTAAATGAACTAAAAGCCCCTGGTGGTTTCCTCACACTGAGATGTTCATTTATGAATGTGTATAGTTGCAAACTACGCTTAATTTGCTCCGACCTTAAGTGACACCAAAAGCCTTCAGTTTGTCACATTTTGAAGCTTTCCCGCAGACAGAGAAATTTGGCAAGGTGAATTAATTACTGTTTTCACTTCAAAGCTCAAAGTTTACCTCAAGATATTTCCTGTAGAGTATGATATCATGCCTATTTCATTTTAAGCCACCCTTCATTTAATGCATGTAATTAGCTTATTTCTCTACGGGAATGGGAATAAAGTTGCGGGCTCAGAACGCCGAATAATTTGTCTGAGCCAAAACTGATTTCCATCTTAAGAACAACAACATTTTGCTCGTAACTACTGACAGCAGATAATGTTAACTTTGTGGTTTGCCTAAACAACAAAATTTAACCTACACGTCTTCCACTGACCTTACTTTGATAGATTGTTCTTTGCATTAATATGACTATTTTATTTTGCTTATTTGGCTGACAGTACAAAGAAAAGCAGCCATAAAAAAAGAAAAAATACACCAAAAATAATGATGAATTTGAATGGAGCCTCTGCAGTGCTGTCAGACTTAAGTATAGTCAGACTTCTCACATGCATCCTAAGAGATGCCCATCAACTATGATTTGTTACACATGTAACTAACTGTGCTTTGAATAACAATGTGGCCTTAACTCCTGCAAGCACCCTAAAAACTCAAAAGGACTGGCAGTTAGACACACCAACGAATCGCACGGTTCTGCGTAGGAAGGAGTTGAAGCTGCAGCCTCCAGCATTTATGCTGCCTTCTGACTTTGGACAAGTTTTCAGTTTGGACTGCATGCAGTACATCAGGCCCTCCCCCATCATAATCTGCAGACAGAAGGAGAGAAAAAAAGGAGAATGAAAGACAAGGATTCTTCCTTCGTTACACTTGAAACCACTGAGAGTCTAAAAGACCAAGAAAAAGAATGTAAAGGTTAGAAAAGTTTAAATCTATCAGTGTCAGATACAAGAGATCGTGATCAACGGGGAGACAATGCATTGTAGGGAGAATGGAGCCAAGGTGCTATTGAACAGTGATCACTTTCAGTCAGAATGATAGATGAGTTTTGGAGAGGTCTGCTGAAGGATTAGCAATGTGTGTGTCTGTGTGTGAGTGTGCATATTGATTGGAGCGCCTGTGGCGTGTTCAATGATGTGTATGGGAATGTCAGGTGTATATTTATCAGTGTGTACATTTATCCTGCTTTGTGAGTGTTTGACAAGCTGTACATTTGTACACAAGTGTGTATCTAATGCGGGATGTATATGTGCAGCACTCACAAACCCTCAAACCTTCAGGCACATATTAGGTCACTGAATTTATGAAAGGATTATGTTCTGGTAGAGCTAATCAACATTTTTGTATAAGGAATCGATTAAATGTAGCTCAATGGAAATCCCAAATATAATTATTACTCAAACTTTTTAGGTTCATTTAGCTTGTTTTTTTTTGTACAGCCTGTAAATAATGCTCTAATAAGTTCTCAATCAATTTTCAAATTAAAACAATCCCAAAATACCAACAGAAACTGAATGTCTAGAAACAGCAAAGTATGAATGAACCAAAGTATTACTAAAGCAAGTTAAATTAGGTTAAAATAATATATAAATGTTGCTAAACTTGTGGCAGAATAGTATTTTTAATTACAGAAAAGTTTAGGTAAGTTTAGCATGGGAAATTCATTGAAATGAGATGGGATATTTCCACATATGTATACACTTGCTGGCCACTTTATTAGGTACAACTGTTAGGTACACTGCTCGTTAACACAAATATCTACTTAGCCAATCACATGGCAGCAATGTATTTAGGCATGTAGACATGGTCAAGACAACCTGCTTAAGTTCAAATTGAGCAAAGGTATGGGTGACTTAGGTGTCTCTGAATATGGCATGGTTGTTGGTGCCAGATGATGAGTATTTCAGAAACTGCTGATCTACTGGGATTTTCCAACACAAACATCTTTAGGGTTTACAGATAATGATCCCAAAAAAGAGAAAATATCCAGTGAGGGGCAGTTCTCTGGATGAAAATGCCTTGTTGATGCCAGAAGACATGTGTGGAAGGCAGAAAAGAATGGACAGACTGCTTCAAGCTGATTGGAAGACAACAGTAACTCAAATAGCCACTTGTTACAACCAAGGTATGCAGAAGAGCATCTCTGTATGCACAGCATGTCAAACCTTGAAGGGGATGAGCTATAGCAGCAGAAGACCACCCCAGTTGCCTTTCCTGTCAGCTAAGAACAGGACACTGAGGCTACAATTCACACAGGCTCAACAAAATTGGACAATAGATTGGAAAAATGTTGCCTGGTCTGATGAGTCTCAATTTCTGCTGTGACATTTGGATGATAGAGTTAGAATTTGATGTAAACAGTATGAAATCATGGATCTTTCCTGCCTCAACAGTTCAGGCTGGTGGTGTAAGGGATATTTTCTTAGCACACTTTAGTCCCCTTAGGTGCCACAGTGTATCCATCTTCTGATGGCTGCTTAAAGTAGGATAACACCTCGTGTCACAAAGCTCAGATGATCTCAAACTGATTTCTTGAACATGACAATGAGTTCACTGCACTCAAATTGCCTCCACGGTCACCAGATCTCAATACAATAGAGCACCTTTGGGATGTGGTGGACCGGGAGATTCACATCATTGTCATGGTCCCCGAGTCTCCCGTGCTGGCCTGCTTTTCTCTCTCTCTTTCCTCTCTCTCGCTTTTCTTGCTCCCTCTCTCTTCTGCTGGTGTATGTTTGGGGGCGTTGTGCTTACCTGCCCTCAATAATGACTCCTCCCATCTCTCCTTCCTTCCAGCTGTCAGTAATCAGCTGTTCAGACTCACCTGCTGCTCATCGGATAATCAGGCTGGCTACTTAAGGCTGGAGCAAACGTTCAGTCATTGCCAGATTGTTGTGTCAGCCAGGTATGCACTCGGCCTCCATCTAGTTCTGCTCCTCTGTTATCTGTTTCCTTGAAATAACAGATATCTCTGTGCAGATCTCTCCATAAATCCTGAGCCCAATGAGCTTAATTTGTGTATGTTTGTGTGTGCCCCCGGAAGCCTGCAATACCTTCACTGCCACTCTTGGACTCCAAACGCCCCACCAACTGCACTATTCACTGTTTTCTCTGACCCTAACCTGTAAATAAACTTGTTGAACTCTTCCCAGTGCTCTGCGAGAGGGTGATCATTCTGTTAGTCCCATGACAGTCATGGATGTGCAGCTGGCAAATCTCCAGCAGCTACGTGATGCTATCATTTCAATATGGACCAAAATCTATGAAGAATGTTTCTGGCACCTTGTTGAATTTGTGCCAGGAAGAATTAAGGCAGTTCTGAAAACAAAAGTGGGTCCAACCCGGTACTAATGAGGTGTACCTAATGAAGTGTCTGGTGAGTGTAATCAGTAAGTACTTTAAAAAAAATCAAAAATCTGCACATATTACAGGTATTTATTGCACTGAACGCCATGGAAGTGTATGCATAAACAGGAAGTTTTACTAGTTTAATCTATTTACTAGGTATGAGTACTATAGAAAATAAATGTGAACTATATAATAGTTTTTTAAAGTATACCATGTAGCTTATTTTTTATACTCAATCCAACGAAGATCCGTGAATTGGACTGAAGTAGTTTAACACCACTGAAACTGCATGCAGAGATACAAAGAACTATTGATTTGTCTGAGACTTAGTAACACAGGAAAATAGCACCCCCAACGATCCTCACGTGTGTGTTATAGACTTACAGAAGCTGCAGGTCCAGCAAAGGCCAAACTCAGCAGCATCAGCAGAGGAATGAGCTCATCGCCTGTCTCCACATAGGGCATGGAGAGGTCGCGGTCATGGCAACGGAAGCCCACCATCGCCGGGGACAAAACATCTGTCAGCTCCAGGAAGTACAGGGACACCAAGGAGGACAGGACGATGGGGAGCTGGATATTCAAGCGCACACACACACACACACACACACACACACATACATAAAAGACCAAAGGCAAAGCAAAGAGTGACTCGCAGTTAATATTTGCTTGGAAAAAAGTGATTCATCCAATGTTTCATCTTAGTTTTAACCACAAACTAAGACACACTTTCAAATACACACACAAGGGCAAGTTATACCCGACTTGCTTGCTTAGAACAGATGTCAGATGCATCCAGCAACTATGCAATCAACAAAAGGCACTCACTGCTGATATGACTGTACAGTAAAAAGAGTAATTCAGTAGGGACTGATTCAATAAATGCAGTGAGTAATGTCAACCAAGCATCTGTATATTAAAAAGGTGACTCATCCATGCATCTGATCTATCTACACATACCTCTACAAAATAAAAGCATGGCAACAGTGTCATGCTGTCTTTGGGTGGTTTCTTCTTGGCTTTATTTTTGGGGGATGTCATCTTGGGGTGAGACCAGTCACAGCCTGTTGGGGTAACAGATTGCAAAGAGACGTCAGAGTGGAGTTTCAGAGCACTTTCATGGATTTCCACCATCAATCTTTCTAAAAGCTTCAAAAAGATGTTTCAAAAGTCTGCCAGGCCCTGACTTATCTGATGAAAGAAACAGTGGGTTAAAAAGTTTTCAAAGACTGGTTAGGGCTGCAAAGTTTTCTATAGCACGAACTGGAAAGCATTAAAGAGTTTGTATTAATAAAAAAGCACCGATATTAAAAAAATATTCTAAGCAATTTTTTTGTAAGGTTGCTTTAGCAATGCAGTAGTACTACAGAGACATTCAGTAATTTAATCTATTATTCTGCACATTTAATATCCAAACTCAGTGATTTACTTATATGTGTGAATTCACATGGTAAATGGAATGGTTCTTATTTAGCACTTTTCTACTCTGCTTGTGCACTATAATAAAAACCTCATTCACACACACTTTTTTTTTTTCTATGCCTAAATCCTTTCTATCTAACATTCACAGTCTGATGAACGCATCAGGTCAACTAAGGGTTCAGTATCTTGTCCAAGGATACTTTGGCATACAGACTAGAGTAGCCAGGGATCGAACCACCAACCTTCCGATCTACTCTACCTGCTCTACGCCCTGAACCACAGCCACCCCAACATGCAAGAAAACAGCAAACACACAAGGTTATCAACATGCTCATATTTTGAAAAGTGATTTTTATGTAACTGGGAAATTAAACAAATGGGGAAAAAGAGAAAAAATTAGATTGAAGTGATTAACTGAGGAAGCCTCTCAGATTAGATGTGAAAAGTCTTTGCAAACCTAAAAGAAGTTCAGTTCAACTCAAGCCTTTAAGGTTCACAATAATTCTACATAGCTGTTATATATCAAATTAATCTTCTCCACAAAATTATAGACATACACATATAGAGATATTGCCTTCCATCAGTAACCTGCAGGCAATCAGGCCTCAGAGACAAGCCAAAGCCAAAGGCAGAAATGGAAAACTAAACAGAGTTAAATATTCACAGCTCTCCCTACAGATCCCCATTCCCCCCATAAGTGCCTGTCACCTCTCTGCATCTCTGTCCTCTACCCAATTCTCCGTTTCCCTCTCTCTCAATCTTACCTCTCTCTACCTCTCTCCTGTCTCTGCTTGTCCCATTTTGCTTATCTCTTCTTCTCCATCAGTTTCATCTCTCTACCACCTTACCAACATTTTCCTCTTGACCTCTTTTCTTTGTGAGTAGTTCTTCATATTTCAGTCTTTTTAGCAACTTTCTTGTTCCTATATGTTAGTTTGCTTTTGTTGTATCAGTGTTTATCTTCATTACAATCTGTGTGCTGGCTAATATGATGAATGTGGACATTTGATCTTGCCCAGTGGCCTCAGGGCCATATGCAAATCTACTGCACCTCCTCAAAGGCCTGCTGACCCAACTGAATGGACTAATACTCTCTCAAATGAGTTTCAGTGGAGAGCTTTGGTCTTCAGTGAAGGTATGAACATTTTGTATTTGTAATATCCCTCTTTGTCACGGAAATGGTCCAATTTAAAAGAGAAGACCCAAAGGTTTTTGTGAGGCATGAATCCAAAAATACCATCCACATCACCCTTCATGAAACTCGTATTTTCTGAAAGCTGTCACGACCTCTGTAAGTCTTTCTACCTCTGTCTCAGTACTTCTGCTGTTCTTGTTTGTTTCTGTCTTGCTGGCCTCTCCTCTAGCTTTCTGTACATCTCTCAACATATCCCCATCTCTGCCTTTTCAGGCTTTCACGTTTCACCACCTTTCGCTCTTTCTTTACACCTTTCTCTGTTCCCCTTTTTTCATCTCAACCCTCCTTTTTTTTCTGTCTTTCTGTTTCTCTCGAAGATTGGGGTGGGTGTGTGTGTGTGTGTGTGTGTGTGTGTGACCCTGAGGCAAGTAAGGCACAGAGAATCAAAGACTTCTACAGTCTAATTTCCATGACCGCTAGAAATGTATTGGAAACGAGAGAAGAGGACAAGATAAGCACAGATCAAAGAAAAAAAAATATTTCAAAAAAAGCCAAATGTGTGTGTGTCTGTGTGTGTGTATTTGTATGTCTGGTGGTGAGGGTAGGAAGGGGGTGAAGATCAGAGACGGGGGGATATCGGGATGGATGGATTTTAGTGTAGCTGAAAGCAGCTTAGGAAGACGCCAGGGTCTAGGTCTCACTTGCCCAGCAGCTTGGTCTCAGTGACCTACTCCAGTCAGCACTTAAACCGCACCCCAACTCACATTACACACACAAATACACACAGAATGAGCCTCTTGACTGAAGAAATGGGGGTCGTTTATCTATTACACCAGCATTCGTCCTCTGAGGCACATCTTTTCTGTGTGTGTGTGGCTGCAATGTTTGTAGTTTAAGCTGCTGTGCTTGTGCTTTCAAACATGCAAGTGTTTGAGTGTGTTTATAGTTTAAGCAATTTGTGTACATCTTGTCTGCGTGTATCTCTGCGAATGAGGTGGGTTGTATAGCCCATGGCATGCAGAAACAGTCTGTCAAGCATTGGGGTTAAAGACAGTCAGCTAATGTATACAGTAGATGGGTGAAAAATTAAAGGATAGATCTACAGTATAGAAAATGTTTTGGGCCACTACACACCTCCAGGGCAGCTGCTATGGCATATTTATATCTGACAAGGTGGATTAATTGAAAATGAACTTACTGTTCTATCTCTTTGTCTTTTGTCAAAAAAATGGTTAAATTGTCCATTGCATTCTCTCAGAGCCCAGTGTGACATCCTCACGTCTCGTTTTGATTAACCAAAAGCCAGTTTACAATCATATCTAAAACAATTGACTGATTGGTGATCAAAAGATCACATTTATTTTCTACCTACTGACTGATTAATAATTACCCAAGTATTGTAGTATAACCTACTTCAATATTACAACATGGAACAATATAGAGGACTGTTTCAACAGGGTTCATGAGATAATGTAAATGATAGGACAGTGCATTTCTGAGGCTTTTAATGAAGAGGGGATTTTTTGGGGGGTGGGGGGTGGATTAAATTAAATAAAATCAAATGGGAACAAAAATTTTTTCACATACTCCACAACATCAGCCACAACATTAAACCACCCGCCTATTATAGTGTGCACACCGCCCTTGTGCTGCCAGAAAATGTCAGACCCATCAGGGCATGTACGCTTGACCACCGGGGTTTCTTGTGATGTCTGGTACCAGGACATTGGCAGTGGATTTCTGTGGGTTGTGGGAATATGATCTGGGGCATTTGCAGGCTGGGTCAGCGCTTTGGGCTCTTTGTAGTGTTCCTTGGGCTGTTCTTGAGCAGTTTTTGCAATTGCCGGAGGGCACTGCTCTGCTGAGGGAGGCTGCTGCCATTGGGGAGTGCCTTTGCGGGGAAGGGGGTTGGGGTTAATTGAAGGGGCGGAAGGCAGGGGCATGCTCGGTCCACAGCAATGTTTATGTGGGTGGCACATGCTAAAGCAACACACAAATAAACAGCAAGATCCAGTTTCAAGCAGAACATGGTATTGCAACAAAATTATCTTTATTCACTTCATCATGAGTGGTTTTAATGTTATGGCTGATCAGCGTATGTCTGTTTGCATGTATGCAAAGCATATCTGTAGTTACTATAATTATTATTCACACTAATACAGCAAAGGACAGTACAGAATAATAAAGTGACATATATATGTGGTGTCTCCCTAATAGCTATTCATGCTTAGTGTTCCCAAATATGAACTTGGAAATTAATTAAAGAGATTAATATGAAGTGCAGAACTACAGCTCACCAGTTTTCCATTCACTGTATTCATGCATTCATCAAGAAAGTTGCTGTGTTGGCTAATGTAAAGCCATGTCCACTGCAGGGCCCTTAACAAACAGAACTATAAATGGCTATTTGCTCGACTTCATGTATTGGTCAACTTAACTCACCTGCTTTTACAGCGGAAGAAACGGCCATCCATCGTTTAAAGGTAGTTTTATATTAATAATATAAATCCAGATGAATGTAAAATGGTGATGCTGATTGCATCTTTCATGGAGAGGAATCTTATTTTTTAAAAAAATGAAATAGGCTTTCTTTTGTTTAAGATCATCTATTGAAGGTTCTAGTAACCACAATCTGATTAAAACACTACATAAAAATGACCATTTGGCAGTTACTCCTCCACAAGCAGAAATCAGCAGATTGCGTATGATATCATCAACGATGGAAACGTGAAAACCATGTGCTGAATTTTTCCTCTCTCGCCTCTCAGCTCCTACCAGCAGGAAAAGCAGATAGGTGCCTGAGCTTTCTGGAGGTTGCATACGGGAGAAGAGACCCACTATACTACCGGACAGCACTCACCTCTGTCCCGGGGGCTCCGTGAATTCACCGAATCCCGTCGCCCCCTTCCCCCTCGGCGTGGTCGTGCGTGCTGCTCCAGTTTTGCGGTGGACCGTCCCTTTAGTCCATCTCCAGCTTCTCCAGAGTCACCCCGAAATCCAAATCCTTGACTAATATTTAGAGAGAGCTCCGCCGTGAGGCTATTCTGGGATCATAGGAGGCTGGAGGAATGATGGAAGTAAGTGAGGAGACCTACAGAGAAGGAGCAGGGATGGCTAAAGAGAGAAGAGAGAGAGGAGGGTTGCTGATGGTGGAAAGTCCAATTTGCCGCACTTGCTGGTAACGCGTTCCTTTCCTTTACATTTCCTGGCTTTGAATAAAGTGAGAGATTCACGTGCGTCCACCCGGTTCCTCCCCTTTATTTGCATATACAGGTTTCCCCTTTCCTACAGAATATATAACAGTAAAAAGTACGAAATTCCAAAAAAATTAAATCTGATTTTACATCCACAGCATCCGTCACACGGTTTTCGGGTTACGCAGTCAGCCTCACAGAGCGCACATACACACACAAAGGCGTGGGGGGCGAGCAGGGGTGTGGAGGAGGAGGAGAGGTGGGGGTACAGTGGGAGGAGAGTCGTGGTGTGTGCGCTTACGGTGGGGGGAGGAGACAGTCTGGTCCACACACTCTCGCTTCTTTCCCCGCTGAATTCCTGTTTCGGGGCTACCGCCGTGAGGCGACCAAGACAAAGGGGTAGATTTTGGAATGTGTACGTGTGCAGTGTGTGAGTGGAGTAGCCTAAACGAAACCTGCGCATGTGTGCGTAGAAGTGAGGGGGCGGTTTAGGAGATAACCTCTAATCTATAAGAAAGAACAAATTTCCCTGTAATTATATTATTAAGGCTCAGCATCAGCTACGCCCCGTGCTTCTTTAAATACCATCAGATTCGTTTGTTGGCCCTGAGATTTTTCGGTCATCGCCCAGGGATCATGGCTCAGTTGTGTCCGCCTTTGTTTACTCTAAAGGGTGTGGCAGGCGGCTGACCACTGTGGTGCATTTAGATTCCCCCGAAGGAACCGGTGCGGTGGGGATCGTGAACACGCGCGCACGCACCGCTCTACAGACACCTCTGGTTCACTGACTCATCATGAATGACATTGCGGCAATTAACATCAAAGACTCGGCTGTGCGTACACATGTGCGTGCATGTGTTGTGTCGGTGGCATATGTGCACGTTTGTCCTTGCAAAAGATGTTCTCTAAGAGATCTTTATTATTCTGCTCTCACGGTTATCAATGCTTAATGGAGCTGAAACTGAACTTAAACATCCACACCCACAGCACCCACATGTCTTCCCATCTCTGTTTTTTTTTTTTTTTTTTTTTTTTTCCCTCCCCCCTAC
>VUQS01023451.1:0-13415 GCA_015108495.1 Heterochromis multidens | reverse complement strand
CCCATATGTTAATATCTTGGCAGACTAATTTGAGTAGGTGCAGTTCAGGAAGGCTCCTGCTGACCAGCCTCCAGTGGCTTTACACTCATTCAGATATTTGCACCCCCTCTACCCACCCCTTCTCTCTCAATCTCTGTCATTTGGCTCTGTGACACTGCTTGGTGCTAGATGAATGGGGGCGCCCCATTTAGTGTTTATCCTGTCTCCAGTTGCCAGGGAGTTTCTCTGGTTCTCATGGGGTACTCCCTCGTCTCCGCCTCCCTCCCCTGCGCCCCTCCTGTTCCCCCTGCCCTGCCTGAAGCCCCCACCTCAACAGCATCGCACACAAACCATACAACCAACCCACCAATAATACCCAAGGGCTGGTCACAGCTGGCAGGAGCTAATAAACTCATCACTCACAGTCCCTGGCTCCTATTTACCCACTAGACAAAGCACTATAAGGAGGGAGGGTGGAGGTGCTTGAACACCCTTTTCTGCTTCCCACAGACACTTACACTTTTCTCAAAGTGGTGAATTTTGATAATTATGAACACAGTTACAGAACTTGTGAAAGGAAAGCCAGTCATCACCACAATTACACTTTCTCTAGAGTTAGTGCACTATCAGCACTCTTTACCATTAACCCCAGTTGGATGATAATTAATTGCTGGAGGGGATGTACATTGGGGGATTCTTAAGTTTGATTAAAATTCTTCTTGACTGGTGTTCACACATGTGACCCAATTATTTCATCTGTGCAAAAGGGCAACCATCTCTAATCAGATATAAACATGTATACATGTGCACATTCAGACCAAGACTTGCAGCATGTTTACATGGCTGATGCAGGCGTAAGCCTTCTTGTAGAACACACATACCATACACATGTGAATACAATAAATGCAGTCTTCCATGTCGATCAATATGAGTGCACATGAAAGATGTTAATTCTATCATTGCATGCCAGCACATTTACCCATCTATCTATGCAAGCCCCAATTCTGCGACTGGATTCTGATTGATTTTTTTAACAACCTATTCAGCATACCCTGCACGCTCTGAAGACACCTGATACAGAGGCCATGTTTATTTTATTACAAGGAGAATCCAACCATGTGAGTGCAGAGAATAAAGGATTGATCTTCATTTTATCCAGCACGGTCGATGTAGTGGAACTAAATCAGTACACTGCCCCCATCTATCTATCTATCTATCTATCTATCATCCCTTTCAACCCCACAAGTTGTTATTGCGCTTCTGTACTACACAATTGTGGTATCAATATCAGCTTTGCCTTCACTAAGTGTCAGGTTTCATATAAGCACTCAATTTTCAGTGTTAGATAGCAAATGGTATTTTAAAAGAATATTAATTTCACTATGATTATGTTCTCCTTTAATATGAAATACAATCAATACAGATGAAATCTGAAACAGTGATTTGTTTTGGCATGTTATGTAGGCCAGTGCTTCATGGGGTGGCTGATGTTTGACTGACTAGTAAATGAACATGAGGGATGCAGAGATAATCAAATAATAAGATAAGGTTTTCTTTTACCAAAAGTAAATAAGTGCATGCCTCTGTCACACTGTCAACATAATGTCCTTAGTGGAAAGTCATTCTATGCAGGTAATGCCACTCTACAGTCTATGCTCTTGTGCTTAGGGACACCTTCAAGTGCCACTGTGTGGCTAAGAGCTGTCATTACAAATGACAAGTTAAACAAAGCCATTATGCCCTCAGGTGAAGTAGTGCTTAAACCTCTACTTGAGTAGCCTCAGGAACACTGGCATTTGTTTGACAAGTCTCTTAGGTTGTGATACCATTGATTTTGTCCTGTTTTTGTGTTTCCAGGCTGCACTTTACTTTGATTAGGCTTGTGGCAGATAAGTGGAGGATTTCACTCTGTTATTGGCTTCAGCACGTTAAAATGTGATAAGGATATTGATTGAGGGCTTACAAGGTTTTCACATTTTATCAGCATTTTGACAAGCCAAAAATCATAATCACCCACAATTCTCACACAAATCAACTGCTTAAGTGCTCCAAGGTAACACTTTGCTATATCAGAGGCACTATGGTGACACTTTATTCAGTCAGGACGAATGGCAACTTAGTAGAACAGATATATTCTGCAGCTTGACTTTGACTCTGCAGTCCTATTTTGTCAGTGTTCATTATTTTTAATGTATTTCTTGTTGTGACTTAAATGGCCTTCTGCTACTAACAATTTTAACAGTACTGTTGTGAGACCAGATACACCTCAAAACGTCATTGTTTAATGGAGGACTGTGAAAACCATGGCGCCTTAAAAGGAAAGAGTGCAGGTTTACTGCTTTGTTTACCACAGTGGCAGACAGCCCAGACTATCAGTACAGAAAGAAAGATGGGTCTCCTGACCATTACACTAAAAAGCATAAAAAGTCCTCTGAGATAAAAAATTCTGGTCAGTAAAAACTGTGTTAAAAAAGTAACAAGCTATATAGGTTTCCACTTCTCCTTTGCCCATCAGTAATGCCAAACAGAGCAACAATCCTTTAAGAACCTGCTAATCATTTACTGGGGCTTGCCTGCTCACACCTGCTAGTTGTTCTAAAATAAAACTAATTGGTGGAAAACATGTGTTGAGTCTGATGCTCAATGTTTCCTTCTTGATGTACTGAGAAGTGCATACTGCTATGCGCTTACACATTTAGAATAAAATGCTGTTTCCTGACTACAAAGTTTATATTGAGATTTTTGGTTGTGAACTTTTTAATCACTTTGTCACTTGCAAGAAGTTGTCTGCTGTGTTTTGGATTCATGTAGGAAGCAGCCTTATCTGCAAAAAGCATTAAATGATAAAAATGATTTAATGGTCATGCACTTGTGCCGTGAAATCATTGGATTAATGGATTTTAAATGGGTTTGAGTGAGTTCAAATTCATTAAAGTAACTTGGACAATTTGTTCACAGTGTTTACTGCAGTATACTGTCCTTAAATAATCCTAAAAGCCCAACAATTTTCTACAGTCTTTTAAAAATAAGTTTCAAATCAAAATATGAAATAATGCCAGAAAAATAAGTATATAAATGTTTATTTCAAAACATGAGAATGACCATTTATGGTAAAATTCAATAATATGCTCTATATAACTTTTATGGGGGGTAATTTTAAAAGTATTTCTTTAAATATCCAGTACAACAAGCTCTTTCTCAATAAAGACCTAAAATGTTGTTTTTTTTTCTCAAAGACACCATGGGATGTGAACACAACCACTTCACACCACAGCAAATTTTGAAAAATTTAAATGTACATCAGTACCATCATCAGCCAAGTTCAGTTTCATTGCTATCAGTATCTGTTTCTCAAACCTGCTGTGAAATCCCCAGTGCTTGCTTAAAGAATTGAGAGACCCACAAGACTGAATATCCCAAATACAGTTAGGTGTCATTACATTGTATAGTGCTGGAGCGAGTTCATAAAAACTTATTTTCCAGATCCTCTGCTCTCCATGAGAACTGCATAACAATATGCTGTTTCTGTCTGCCTTTTTTTTTTTTTATCAGAAGTTGATTGCTTAAATTTATTTTTTTGTCATTTTGCTGGAACAAAACCTGAATCCACAAACTCGCCAGTGTCCATAGCCGCAGGAAGCAGGGATTCAGTGCCATCTAGTGGTGGACTGAGCAACTGAAAGAGAGTCCCACATGCAGCCAGTTTCTGAAGAACCTTAGATCTTCATCACTCCCAGTGTCTGATTTAAAGCGTGGAACTTAATTTACATTATAGTAAAAAGTGGAGAAGAAACAGTGTAAAAGCATACATCTATTTCAATAATATGTTAAAAAAGGTGAGAGCTCACCTATCAGATCTGCAGGTACGAGTAATTTGCAATCCTTTGAATTCATGTCCACTACAGTAAGTGTTGTACATGATTCTTTTAGTAATGAAAATAGTGGATATATTTATTCCAAACCCATACCCTAAACACCCGACTCATAAAATTAAAGGGGTTGTTGATTTAGTAGTGCACTTTTATAAAGATGGTGTAGTCACGTGAGGCAGCTTGTAAAAAAAGATGGTTAAAAAGTTGAAGCAGCAGAGGCTGAGATAAACAGAATATTAAGCTCTAGCATGGGCCAGACTAGAAAAACACAACACTACAACCTGCATTGTCCCAACTGCATCTTTTTAATAGACCTTCCTTGGCCTTAAAAGCCTGTATTTGCAATGAAAGCTTTGCTTAAGCTGAAGCTGAAGTCCTTTATGTCTTTTAATCACTGGGTTAGGGGAGAGTCATCTTTTTTAACTAAACCTTTCAGGACATTTGGGTCTAATGGCTTCAAAGTATTTCACTACAGGGAGTTTCAAATGATCACAAATTCAAAATAGGTTCTGTCTTTTTTTAAAGTAGAACTCATCCAATAACAGAGGAAAATTACCATCTCAAAGTGTCTGCTGGGAATTGCTTGGTTTGCACTTTTTAATTTTGACATATTGTAACAGGAAAGAAGCATATAAAAATATCCCAAAAAGTATTTCTGACTTATTGGGCATAACTATTGCAGAACAATATACGCAAAGATGCAAAGCATCAACACATGCAAGGCTTGCTTCAATTTCATGGGATCTTTAGGTGGATTGCTTTGGGACTGTCTAACTCTTTCATTTTTTCTTCCTTTCTTTCATCATTCACATTTTTGGGAAATTATTACATCAGTTACTTGAAATATATTGTTCTTTTTTTCATCTTTTGCATCTTCTTTGTGTGCATATTCATTCAATTTTGTTAAAAAGGACTGTGATTTTTCTGTGCTCTTGACACCGATGTCCATATGTGCTTGTAGGCCTCTTCAGGCAGCATAACAGGCCAAATTTTTATTTATTGTGGTTTATACAGTGATTTCTCTTATGAACTACTGATTTCCATAGTAAGCGCTCTGGTTTCTGCATTCCCATTTCAGTTTGTCTGATCTGGTATGTTGGGATATTAATGAGATTATGTTCTGCTTTTTTTAAATATTACATTGCTTAATTAATATTTCATGGATGACATCAGCTTTTAAGTTGCAGAAAAATATTTTTAGTTGCATTTTTATGTAAGTGTGGAAATAATTCTGAGCATGGAAATTATTAGGCTGCAGTAAGTAACATTGTGAGTAAACATGTACTGTAATAGTTCAGCAAACTCCACATAAATGTAACCCATACCAATAAAGCCATCTTCCCGCGGCTATGCAAGCAACACCTCACTAACCCTGTTGCAGTCCTACACATCAGGAGTTAATCAAGTCTCACTGCTTACAGTCGACTGGTTAGCTTTTGTCCTCTCCAAAGTGTTCAGAGTGCGTGATAGGTTAGCCTTCTGTCTGTCCAGGCTAGAAGTATTCCGTGTTTGGATAGTTATATTTCCAGCACCTTGTTGGTTGGCTCGACTTCGCTCCAAACTAGTGGAAGTACGTGACTGGACAGTCCTTTCTCCTGTCAAAGTATTAACAGGACGCACTTGGTTTGCTCTGCCTCTGTCCAAACTGTTAACTGTGTTTAATTGGCTGCTTCTTCCATGCTCCATAGTCCCAGGCCCACCTGACTGGTTAGGCCGCCCTGCCTGCTGATTATTCAGGGTTTGCAGCTGGCTGGTCCTGTCTCTCTCAGGGAGTCTGGGCTGAGTGGAGCTACTTCTGTCTGTATTAATAGTTTGAATCCTCTGTCTGTCCCTGTCCCTATCAAGACTAGTATCCCTGCGTACCAGTCCACTCCTCTCTCTCTCCAGGCTGCTCTGGATCTCAGCTCTCCTAGCCAGAGCCTCTCTCAGCTGGGTGCGGAATATCTCAATCTTTGCCTGCAGCTCCTGGAGCTCCCCTTCCCATAGGCTGGTCTGAGCACCTCTGGTTCCTATGGGAGAGAGCACCAAGCCTGTGGAAGCCAGAGTTGAGACAGGGCCCCCATTCACATGGAGGCTAATCTGTGGAGAAGTAAAAC
Source organism: Heterochromis multidens (assembly GCA_015108495.1). Classification (NCBI taxonomy): domain Eukaryota; kingdom Metazoa; phylum Chordata; class Actinopteri; order Cichliformes; family Cichlidae; genus Heterochromis; species Heterochromis multidens. Next base: position 7,468 of record VUQS01023451.1, on the reverse strand, counting down.
CCCCCAGGCTGCCAAGCCCCAACCCTCCGAGGCCGAGTCCAGGACGGCCAACCATCCCAGGCCTGCCACGCACTGAGGCAGTATGTGTGCGCAGGCGGTAGCTATGAAGTGTTTCCAGGTCAAAGTGCACACGTTTTTCCTTGGGTTCATGGGATGGTGAAGAGTTGCCTGTATCCCCGGCTGTCGTGGAAGCAGGGAGGGATGTGGGAGGGGATGGTGGAGGAGGCTGATGCTGTTTCCTGTGTAGGGTGCAGTTCTCTGAGATACAAGAGGAGGGGCTAGAGAAAGAGAGAAAGATCACAGCAAAGGGAATACATAGAATGAGATATGCTGTACAGCAGTGCAAGGACTTGTATATATGATGTAGGATAATTACACCCAGTAAGGCCGTATAGACTGTGATATTATCTGGCTTAATACTACATCTTTTGTCTCAATTATAACTTGTTTTATCTGTCAGGACTTCTTTTTTTTTTTAATTAAATGAAAGTTTTGAACTCACTATAGGACTTTCACTGTAAAAAAAAAATAAAATAAATAAAACTCTTTCACAATTAATTTTGCTATCAAGTCTTAAAATTTTAATAATCTGCCAGAGTAGCAAGAATGGTGTAACCTGTTTCTAATTCGATTGTCTAAGAAAAATAGTTTGACGTCTGGGAGAAATATGCTTATTCATTTTCTAGCAGAGTGTTAGATGATAAGATTGATAAGACTCTAGATTGTACATATGAAACTGTCAGCAGCTGCCAAGTGAAGATTAAACAAGATATAAAGGCTTTAATTACTGAGCTTTGCTGAGAGGTGCTGGTAAGTAGATTTTATTGCATTTGGACAGAGTCAGTCTAGCTGTTTTTCTCCATTTCCAGTCTTTATGCTATGTTATTATAGCTTGCTGCTTCATATACATACACAATGTTATTTAACTTAAAGCAAGAAAACATAAATCATTTGCTTCCCAAAAATGTCAAATTATTCACTCATCCCATTTGATTTTTTTATTTTTAAAAAGTAAAAGAATCAATTGTTGCACCTGCAACTACAAAATGACATTGATTAAAGACACAATATCTTCAGTATCACTGCTAACACACAGAAACACAAATAAGACAACAAAATGTGGCATTCATTAGTTAGTGAATTCATTACTTTTGATCGAGGCCAGTCATCTCCTTCCCAACATCCTCATATGTGGTGTGCAGGGCTCTGTGAATTTTCTGCAAGTAGAGAAGATGATTAGTAACATGGACTCTGTTAAGACGCCATCAGATCTGAAATAAATCAGGAGAGATGAATTTGCAAGGGTTATTATTCTATCCAGCTGCAGAGAACATCTGTGACAGCTATTCCTGCTATAGTGCGCTTTTGAATAATTTACTCAAATAATTGTAATTCAGTGAGAGACAGTTCCTTTCTGCTTAAAGTTAAAGTGTCAGTTCCTTGAGGCCTTTTTCATTTAAGTATCAAAGTGCTTAGGTTAGTATGATAAAAAAAAAACAAGTTTAAGGTGTGACTATGCTTTAATTTTTCCTGCTTGAAATACCTCTGAAGCTATGTGCCGGAAATGAGGCTTATACTAAAGATAAGAATAATATTGAGGGTCTAACACAGATGTCATCCCCTCATAGCGGAGCTTCTTTTGTGATGAATGCTAGAGGCTACCCGCGAGTGGTTGCCCTTTTAGAGAGATGTAGCAAACGAATATGAGCAATATGAGCAGTCTTGATATTTACACTGCTAGTTCCATTATTCACTCAAAAAATGTTGCCATCGGCACCTCATTTGGTAATAACTAGAGCTTCATAAAAAAAACAAAATATGACCTTTAAATATTCAATTTATTGTTTCTTTGGTGGACGTTGTCATAAACACGCATTCTCTGACAGTCAGAAGCTTTCTGCAATTCACATTTATACATTTACTTTGTAAAGAAAAATAACATATTTGAATTTCATAAAAAATAAAACATATTTTTAAATTATTTTGCAGATGGAATCTGTATAAATAGTTTCATAAAACGATTTGTGTGATGTGATGTTTATGAATCATCTGTCTGTGAAAAGGCTAAACAAACAAAGGCATGAATGCATAATGTGTGGTCATGAATCAATTAATAAAGCACTGCCAGCGGTAAGCTTTATTAACTTTTTACTTTATTTATAGAGCATATAAAAACTAATTAGCTCTTTAAGAACCTAATTTGTGTTAATTAATGCAATTAACTTAATGGAAAGACATGTTTAATTGAATTTGTCCCCTCTCACAGACAATCCAGCTTTAGGAACATTGTTTAGTCTAATTTTTGACTGTTACAACCTTCAACCAGTAGAGGGCATAGGTGATCTGCAAGAAAAGTGTGAGCTCCAGGGGGTAAGGATGTCTCACCAACAGCAACATACATATGAGTACTTATGCATATTGCATTTGACTGTGCTCATATGCGTGTGTCTTTGGTGTGTATGAAAAATCATGTGAGTTTTCATTGTCAATTCTTTGTGCTTAAGTTCATGGCATGTGTTATTAGCATGAAAGATGCACTTGTGTTTACTCACCTGGCTGGTGTGCAACCAGTACTGAAGTGTGTGGGTACGCCGAAGGCGAGGGATGACCAGGTGATAGAAGGTGTGTTCACCTGCCAAGGTCAGCAAGGCTCCACCTACCCCCATGCAGAGCAGCACAAACAGGCCTGAAAAATGCTGGATCCCCATCTGTAGTGTCTGAGGGGGCGGTGACAGAAAGAGAGCATGAAAGAAAGAGAGAGAGAAGTTGGGGGAGTGACACAGATTACTGAAGACTTAAGCCGACAGAGGAAAATACAGAGATTGATGATTTATATTTACATAATTACCATTTAGGCCACTTTTTGTAAATGAGCACTTGATATTCCGCTGTTGTGTATCTAGTTTGGCTGTATAAGCCCATAAGAATATTAGTAAAGAGAAGAGGACAACAGCGTAAAAGACATTTTTGGAAAGAAAAGGGTGTAGAGAAGTGAGGCAGTGGAGAATACGGGGGAGGCATAACAGTAATAGAAAGAAACAGCAGTTAGCACGGAGATGGTAAAAAGAGACGATGGTTAATTGAAGAGCAGTTTGTCCCCATTTGATTTGCCTAAACCCACCCTGACATAATGTCTATCTCATATGAGGCATTCATTGGCCTGGAGGAAGTGGAAGAGGCAGGGACAAGACCAATGCTCTCTAATCATGTTTCCTCCACCCGACTCATTTCTGCACTGTCTCCGATGGCAATTAGCCCCATGCTGACACCACAAATTCATCAGTGACAACACTGACCTCCTTTTGCTCCTAATCCAGAGGGCAGGTTCACACCAACGCCTACATTGTTAGAAAGTAGCCCGCTCTCTACGCTTCAAATGGGATGAACATTAATAGCTTTCCGATGCAGGGTGAAGTTAAGGTTTTCGTTTCACTGGAGAAACCTATGACTGCATAATTGCATTTGTTGCTATATTATGGTTTAACTTTGAAGTGGGATTTAAAAGGGATGGCCAAAGGGAGTTGAATAACTTTTCTATTCGCAAACAAGAGATATAGATACAGACATTGTGCTCTATCTAGAGATTCCCAGTTGTTTAAAAGGAGTGAAAGGAAAAGGGAGGGCAAGAACTCAGAGTACTGTAGCACCCACAAGATACAAATAAGAATCGACACTGAGACAGTGCGTGTCTGTAACTCTGGTTAAGGTCAGTAAATAGGCCTGAGTTTATGTGACTGTATGTCTTTGTTTGTGTGTGTGTGAAAGTGTCTGTCAGTGTATGTGTGCCTAGCTGGCAGGCAATCCGGTCTGTGTCCCAAAGGGAGACTCATTTATAGAAGTACAGCAGCAGAAGGCTTTGCTTAACACACAACACACGTACACAATTCATGAACACACACTCCCACAGATGACTTACCTCAGTGACTGCAAAGACTCTCTTTCCACAGGGTACAACCTTATACCATTTGTCATGTAGCATGTCCATGAAACCATCAGACTTGTAGCGACTGACGAACTCTGACACGTTACGGGTTAGAGGAGAACCCTGGGGAAGGCCTATACCATAGCCTGAAAGAGGAGACAGACACAGATGTAAATACATGTGCTAAAGGTAATCGACCTGAGAGCTACAGTCATGCCTCAGGAAGATAGTGTCTAACTTGGTGTTTTTTTGCAGGAAAACCACAGTCAGACAGTTGCACTTTGCCAAAGGGCAGATGGCCTCTGGAAAAAGAAAATTTATGGTTTACAGTCTTCAGTTTAACTCAAAAATAAACCATGTTTTCTGGCAAAGTACTGAACCTCCACCTATAGAGTGCAAATAGAGTGTCCCAAGATTCACCTGGACAGCAGCTGTGTAGAAAGGTGAAATAAAAAACGGCTAAAGCTGGTGGAGGTTGTGGTACAGAACAAACAGCGGATCAACTTCATGTATTGCGTGGTTTGAAGCTTCTTTTGATATTGCCCAAGAACTTTATCACTACAAAACCTAATCAAATCAAATCTAAGGCATAGATCAGATTAGATGTTATTCCCAGAGGTTCTATAGGAATAGGTGATCAAGACACACAAATACTACCAAGTGGTCTTTCGTGACCTGTATGATCTTGCAGGAGAATGTAGCAGTAGTCCACCATTGGAGAATGATGTAGGAGTTGTTTCTTTTTAAAGTTAAGTTAAGTCAATTAACTTCCTATTTTCCCTACTAGTGCTTCTTTTCAGGCAGCCACTCATGTGTTAGATGCAGCAGGAGCTGCATCTACTCCAAACCATCAGGGTTTCAAATAATTATTCTTAACTTTTCTCATTTAATATTATCCCTGCTGAGACATGATTTAGTCTTTTCTCCTCTTTTATGTTTGTTTGGTTTCAGACTTGAGGGTCATAGTGTAACAAGCTGGCAGCTCTGTCTGATATCAGTGTGCGTCTGTGTCTTTGGTTAGGGGAAGAAACCTGCTTAAATGTGCACTGATGATTAATGATTTTATCTCAATAACTCAGATGTTTTTCAGAAAGATTTCCGCATATGTTCAAAACTTCCTATGATTTCAAAACATGTCATACATATCAGTAGTGAGCTTAAGGAATGAGTATCAAGGCTGACTTAAGATAAAATTCTTTTTCTTCTTATATTCAGAGTAGTTAGTAAACTGGGAACAACTCTTCTAAACTCTCAGCAGTTGCTTAGAACATGGTTTTCAGACATTTTGAGAAAAAAATATCCTCATGTTGGCACTCTTCCTCCTTTATCCTTCTGGCTCAGTTGTATTAACTCATAATTCATAATCATGTTTTGGTGGATTTATCTGAGTAATATTATGGTGTTTTTTCTGAATGAGTTCTATACTTCTTTCATGTATTTATCAGGGGGATGAATGCATGTGTTAAATATTCTGTCCCCCTCTGTCGCTGCTGAAATCTATACCTGTGCCACACAGTATGATGTTTTTCTACATAACAAAGTGGTTTTTCGTGCCTAACCTTAACAATATGAGAGTGAAAAGGAAAGAAACTTAACTTAAGATTATATCTCCACAGTCCACTTTGCTTGCTTACACAGCCTTCATCTGTCTTGTAAGTTGCAAGCCATGTTGTTGGAGAGAAAATGTGGTTCTCTCAAACATAACTGAGAATACAGTTTGCAGCTATATGGGAATGTCATTTTTAAAAACATGGTTGGATGTATAATTCTATTTAAGAGAATGTTGAGACCTTATGAGGCATTCTAGACTTGTACTCCATTATGAAACTTTATATGTCATGTCTGATACTCATTTGTGTTCCAAATGCCCCAACTCCACCCCCTCCCCTGTCAGCTCAGGCCATTTTTAGGCTCATATCAAGTAGTCTAATCCCAGCTTAAGGAATGGAGTTTAATCAAATCTGACTCCACCCTTTAGAGTCCCTTCAGTGGAAAATATGTAAATATGCATATTTTACCTGACTGTTTCTTATGCACAGTTAGATTCCCTTTGGTTGCAGTCACATGGCAGTGCTTAGGCTGTGGTGATGAATTATTGTATTGTGAAAATCTGTGTATGAGGTGTTGGTCCAACACCACATCTTGGACTTCTGGTTCCACTGTGAGGAGCAACTCAAGATGTAGAAATGTCAGCGTTAACTTGTACACCAAATTCCCTTCCCTTGTCCCCCTAAATGAATGTTAATGCTGTATTCTTTTTTCTTTTCTTCTGTGCTTTAGTCTTTACTCCCTTAAATAATACTACACTGAGCTCCATTTTAGAAACAAGATATATAAGACTATAGCATAATAGTTTAGAAAACAGTCTTTATATGCTTTACTCTATTTACACCATTTACATATGCATTTTGAAATATACTTTAAAGTGAATACAATCTTTCAAAATCTGTAACTTCGCTTCCAGATTCTGTAAAAATAACACCACACACCTCCTTCCTCTCACCAATTCTGACCTCATCACCAAAGCTAGTAGTTGCAAAACACTTATCATAGCCTGATGCTGATCATCCACTCTCTGCTCACTTCACATTTATACCCTCTAGTTACAGATACAAGACCTTGTTTTGTTGAAAGGCCAAACAAAGGTCGGTTCCACTCCATGTGCACAGGAAATTGATACCGTACTGATATTATACCCCTTTTATGAATCCCGTTCTTCAGATGACAGAAAAAAGAAAGAAAGAAAGCTACTTTTGGCTGCTCCATTATTCACAAGGGGTCGCCACAGCAGGTATCTCTGATGACAGTGTTCCTTTTTAATTATGTAAGTGTAGCTTTTTGTTGGAGGTAGTTATCACATCACTTTCCTGACAGCATTAGTAAGTACTTTTCATTTTCAAATCATGGATGGAGAAGAAAAGGTCATCTTGAAGTGACCCCCCTGCCCCAAAAAAAAGAAAAATAGACATAGAATAAATAAATAATAACAATATATATATATATATTAGAGCTGGGCACGTTAACGCGTTATTATCGCGTTAACGCATTAATTAATTAACGCCGACAATTATTTTATCGTTGCTCACTGGCTCTGAATACACAAAAACATGGGTCACAGGTGGTGGGATGTACAGGCTTGGGATGGGCATCATCACGCGTCTCAACCAATGAGAGCATAAGACTGCTGCAGCACACACGTGAACCGGAAGGTAAAAGAACTGGCGGGGACAGAAAAATGGAGAAAGGTATGAAACTCTTACATGGACATTTTCATTTTAAATCTCTTCCAGAGGCCCCTGCACAGTAAATCACAGCTGTGTACTTTTTTTTTTTTTGGGCGTTTGTTGCTACTGAACACAGACTGTTTATGCTGCTCCCTGATAAAAGAAAAATGTTTCTGCTGGTACCTGTTCAGTAACAAAAAAAAGAAAACTGATTTATAAATGTTAACTTGCTGTTGCTCAGAAGTTGCCTGTTATAATGTTATGATCGTGGCTCTGGACTCTGAGGCTAACTTGTTTTTTACTATAACAAACTAGATAAAAC
>VUQS01023446.1:0-11306 GCA_015108495.1 Heterochromis multidens | reverse complement strand
TCCTGGAAAGTGGATTGGTCGTCGTGGGCCAGTTGAATGGCCCCCAAGGTCTCCCGATCTGACCCCCTTAGACTTTTATCTTTGGGGTCATCTGAAGGCAATTGTCTATGGTGTGAAGATACGAGATGTGCAGCACCTGAAACAACGGATACTGGATGCCTGTGCTGGCATTTCTCCTGCGGTGTTGCTATCAGTGTGTGAAGAGTGGGAGAAGAGGGTTGCATTGACAATCCAACACAATGGGCAGCACATTGAACACATTTTATAAGTGGTCAGAAACTTGTAAATAACTCATGAAAGAATAAAGTTACATTGAAACCAAGCACACCACTGTTTTTCTTGTGACATTACCAATAAGTTTGATGTGTCACATGGCCCTCTTCCTATTGAAAAAACAAAAATTGTATCCAAGATGGCCGACTTCTAAATGGCCACCATGGTCACCACCCATCTTGGGGAGTTTGCCCCCTCACATATACTAATGTGCCACAAACAGGACTTTAATATCACCAACCATTCCCATGTTATTACGGTGTATCCTGTAAGCACTGATAATTGTAACCCTCACCAGTGGTCAAATGACTTATTCTCTTTTGGGGAACAACCTCAAGAGGGGATTTCAAGTCCAAACAACTACATTACATGTTGCTGAGATGTACTCCTATTCTGGAAGCTTTGCAACTGATTCCAATATGGCAGAAAATTATGTCCTTGAGTTCTTTGACATGACGAGGAGATCTGAATTCAACTTGATTATATATAAAAGACGGATATAGTCTGCGATAGACAAATGAAGCCAATTTGGAAGTGCCCTAAACCTGCATTCTTTATAATGGTCAGTAGAGGTGGACTCCTCTTTTTGGGAAAAACAACTGTTTGATTATATAAAATCATTTTTAATTTTTATTTTCTATGTTCTTTTTAAGGAGGAAGTGTGAGCCATTTTAAATATTTCAATGTTTTTCAATTTATTTTTTCTGCAGAAGACATGTCACAAGGATATCAAAGTATTTTTGTTTGCCTTTTTTAATGTGTAGAAGGATCTTTAAGGTTGCAGGAGTTTATATATGTGTCTCTTACCTCCATCCCACAGCAAGGTGACTCCAAGTCGTGAAGAGAGGGACACAAACAGGCCAACTTTTTCCAAAGTCAGGCCACTGCCACTGTAAGACTTTGGTAGGCTAACTGGCATCCCATTTACTGTCACAGCTTTACCTGATGTCACAGATGAGACAATTTACCTCAACTGGTTGGCAATTAGACCCTCACTTTCCACACACAGTACAATCACAGTAGAAAAAGGACACGTAAATTTCTGTGAGTTATTTCTGATAAAAACAATACCTTCCTTAAGAGCACACAGGTATTTAAAAGCATGTGTTGGCAGGAAATCATCACTGTAATTTAATCATCATTAAATTACAGTGCCATTAAGAAAAATCTTTAAAAAATTAATTTAAAAAATCAAGTGGGTGTGCCCACACAGAGCCCACAGCAGTTTTGCCTTTCTGGGCCCTCAACAGGGAATTCTGTGGACAAATCACAGTGGGTTTACCCACAGAAAACCCTCACTGGCCCCTCTGTCAGCCCTTGCAGGTCCCATAGTAGTTTTACCCTGCAGGGCCCCCATCACGGTTTTCTTTGGACCCCAAAGAGCAAAACTGCTGTCAGCTCTGTGTAGGAACACTCACTTGGAGTTTGTGTGGGATAAGTGTAGGCTTGCTCTGCCCACACAGCCCCACAGTTCACCCTTACCTACCCAACGTGGGCCTGCATGGGCATGTTTGCTGGCACATTATTTATAATAAGGAAATACCATACAGGGAAATGTGACTATTGTGAAGAAGATGAAGCCACAGAACATGTTTTATTTCACAGTCAGAAATACGAGGCTAAAAGAAGGAAACTGATTGAAAACTTCAGTAAAATGAAAGTTAAACGGGATCTTATTGACATACTTCAAAATAAGAAGTGAAAGATATCAGAGCATATTCCATTTTCTAAGTCAGACTAACTTGTTTGATAGGATTTGAGTTTTATTTTTCTTTAAGGGCAAGTGACTTACATGTGTAGTGGTTTACATGTCTGACTATCAAGCAAAAGATCCCTGCATTGAGTGTGTAAAACATCTGCCAAATCAACTATGTGGTGACCCCTTGTGAATAAGTGGGTGCCTAAATGGTGCTTTTGTTTAAGCAAGATTCTGGTCCATAATATTGCTTCTCATACCTGTTGATGGCGGTAACATACCATGGGGCACATATGAATCCTGCACTTCAGGAACTGCATAGGCAGCCCACTGTGGGTCCTAGTACCAGCGTGAGCATGTCTGTGGGGGATGTCTGGGACCCGCACTGTGGGGCCCAGGTGGGGCCCCAGTAGGGCAGCCCACACCTAGAGTGTGGGCATACTGGGTATGCTGTGGACCCACAATTAGCCCTACTGTGGGGCTCTCTCTGCTTAGTGTGGGCCCCTCTCCCACAGTGCGGTGCCCAGATGTGTCCTACATTTCAGGTTGGTACTGAGGTGCCCACTTTAGGCCATGTGGTTCTGCCCACAGTGCCCCGACATGGGACCCAAGGGGGCATGTTTGCTGGGTATGAACCTCCAACTTGTGATCATTTAGCAAAACACCATCCGTCCCTCCTACCTCTTAGCAGGTGTATGACCGTGTTTCCCAGGCTAAGGGTGACTGATTTTGTGCAGGTGACCCCGGTGCTTCCGCATGGCACATTCTCCGCCGTGACGCTGAACAAGCCACTGGTCTCCCTTGCTAGCACATACTGGCAATCACCCAGGAAAGAGTAGCAACGACCGTCGAATGTCACATAGTGCGGGTCACCTGTTGCCACACATACACCTGCACAGACAGACCGGCTACAGTGCCAGCGACGCTCATTACACACACTGCGGGGAAAAAATATATAAATGTATAAGTATAAAAGAAAAAAAATATAAATAATTATGTGTTTTTTGATGCACTCTGACAACTCATACATTACCATGTGTTACAGTCTTTAGTGATGGTGTCATTAATGTAATAAAGTCGACCATTGTGGTGACACGGGCATTCATCTGGCAGAACACAGCGATCTCCCTGAAGGAAAGAAAAGAAGATATAATGTACAGTAGTCAAAACTCAGCCATTTGGAGTCATGATCAATGACTAAAGCTCTGGCAGTTGTTTAAATAGTTTAAGGTTTTTGTGATATTTATCTCTAAACTCCAAAAAGACAGTGAAATTTAGTTTGGAATTGGGTAAGAAAATTGAACAGCAACTTTAGAACAGCGCTACTATTAAAATTCAGTTGAACAACCTTCTACTTAAAGTGAACCTATTATGCTTATTTCCTCACTTATTTTTATTCTTGGGCCCTAAAAAAGTAGCTTTGCATGATTCACAGTTCAAAATATTCCTTATTTATCTTATAGCGGCCCTTGGTGCAGCTCCTCTGTTCACCCGCTGTCTGAAATAAGCCATGTTAATGCCTGATATGCCAACATTTTTTCTTATTTGCTGCTCCTCATAAACAAAAGGTCTGAACAGCAGGTGAGAAGAGCACAACAGGTCACCTTTAAGAAATAGCCCCTACTGTATGTACCTGAGAAAACCACATCATCAATGTATTTAATGCATTTCTTCTGGAAGAAAAGCCTGCAGTCTATGCATTAACCTACATAAATTCAAAAATTGTGAAGGTTTTGACTCACTAGTAAGACAGTTCCCTGTGGACAGACACAGCCAGACAGGTGCTCTCTACAGCTTGACTGTGTGGCACTTGACCCCTGCTGTTGACCAGGAGGATCCAAGCTCGAGCAGGTGAGGAGGCAGGAGCGTGGGGAGTAGACCAGAGTGCCAGGACACTGTTTCACCTCCTCACAGAGCTCCTGGGTGCAGTTAAACAACCCCTTCTCACACACACTATGGACGGAAGAGGAGAGTGAGCTGAATTAGTACTGAAATCTACTGACTACTGAATGGTATTAATATGACATTTATTGGTCTATCAAAGATTATGTAAATGTTGTTATTAACAAGTTTGGTTTAGCAGAAAAAAAGTGAATACAAGCATATACTTTATAGTCATGACACTAAAACCCAACATTGCTCAGTGAAAGTTTACTATCATCACTAAATTTTTATTCTTCTATTACTAAGCTCTAAACAGCAGCTGAGGTGTGATGAAAATCATAATGATTCACTTGAATCAACAGCCAAGGTTTGTGATTTAAGGTAAGCTGATATACTGTATGTCATATTTGATATCTGTGTAATGATTAACTATATTTTCCTGTTTCCTCATAGCAATTATTCAGGCCAGACAGATATCACAAGCTCAAAGGAAACAAGTCACGTACAAAATGGACTATGTACAGAAAAGCATGTTCCCTGTACATTAAAATCAGAGAGAAACTAATCTGTAATTGGACTGATGTGACTCACAAGTTACTTAGACCCACAGAGTAATGAGCACTGTCGTTATGTGGTGAAGAAATGCAATGAAATCAACCTATCCTGTATCAGGGAGCAGGAACATAGAGTGATTTCATCAGAGTCCTTGCACCACCAGGGACTCAAGCATGCATCACGCTCTTATGCGCATGTACAGTTTGCAGCTGCAGTCATTTAAATATACAACACACAAGTAGGGGTTAGGCTAATTTGTGTAGACTTTCATACTAGACTACAGCTAAATTCAAATTACACTGAATGTTACAGCTGTGTGCACAAAGTCACAAATGTCCAAACTCTAGAAACAGTGACTTGTGTTTATGTAGAGACCTACCTGCCCTAACAAAGTAATACAAACAAAACTTTTCATTATTGATGAAAAGGTAGTACATACAAATAAAATCTGTCACAGTGAGTCCTGGCCTACCGTGCTCATGAAAGAGGACTGTGTTCATAAAACCGGGCCAATATGATATTGTAGTTCTGCAGACAATGATGATAACATGCTTACTTCAACTGATTCTTTATGACAGTTACTACATGATAAAAGCTGCACTCAGATAGCCATAAAAGAGAAAGGGCTGCTTTTATGATGTACTGTTAAAAAAAATCTTCTACTAGGTCAAAAAGAAATTGCACTAAAGTAACTTCAGTCATTTCTTCTTCCTTCAGACAGGTTTAGTAAGTCTACGTCTGTACTGTGGGTTTAATATTTAAAAACAGATCAAAACAATATTTCAGTCTAAAAGTAGTTGATAGTGATGCATTTCCACTTGGCAGTCTAAATGTAAAGAAATAAAAGTGTGTAGCTGTAGAAAGGTGACTATTTGATCTTGTGAATTCCTGATTTGAACAAAAATGTGAAGTCACACAATTTCTTCTGCTACATACCAGGTGTTACAGTTATTTTGAACCACAGCCCCAGGTGAATACATCACGTCTCCTTGCATGCAGGGGCACAAAGAGACAGGAACACACTGACCCTGGTGGTCCTGCACAAGTCCTGGTGGGCACTGGCAACCTGGAACACACATTCTTTGACCACCACTGTCATCACAGCTCCAGCCCTGTCTCAAGTCTGAGCATGAGCTCCCACAAGCACGACCACATTCCTGGTACACCTGACCCCCTGAACACTTGATTGCTGGGGAGAAAGGAAAGGGTAAACACAGGGTTATTTTTAGTACATTTCATTACAAAAACATTTTTTTGGGCTCTAGAAAGTAATAACAATTTCCCTGAGCATCAAGGCCAAATGCAATTCTCCAATGCTCCAAATTCACAAAGAATGAAAGGTATTGTTCATAAAAGTCTTGAAAAGCCACACAACCAATGGTCCTCCAACTTACTGCAGAAGGTGTGGTTGCGCCACTGGACCACAACACCTTCCTGAGCGCAGTGTCGGGCATAGGCAGTGAGAACAGTGCAGTGACAGGCTCCCTGCGGAACACAGCTGCAAACCGCTGACAGACAGAGACGGAAATATGGCTCCCTCTCCACCACGTCATGACACACCTGCAGTATCAGAGATGGAGGTGCATGTGTGAATAAAAGAGAAGGAGACAAACTCCTGAGACACTACCAGAAGTTCCCTTCACACTGACCTGAAAAATGGGGCTGTGTATGACAGCACACACTGTCTCTGCATACTGTCTCCTCTGGTTGTACGTGGAACAGGCGTCTGGGGGAGCTCCTCTAGGCAGAGCACAGTGATCTGTTGTGAATTTCCCCGCAAAGGATGTTACACTGTTCTCCACATCTCCTTCTGGGGTGGTAAAGTCATCACGCTGGTTCCAGGTCAGTGTTCCACACAGGCCGCGCACCTTAGATATGTCACATGTACCCATTACCAACAGAGGAGTAGTGCTTTATCTACCCCCTGGCACTAACTCTCTGCCTTTTGAGCTTCCACATAAGAAAAAGTGTCTTGTTTCTTTGGAGATCACATGTTATTTAACCCTCCAATAGGCTGAGACTGGGCCTTATATGGCAGATCTTATAAAACAACCACTTTGGGAATCAAATTTTAAAAAGTGCCAAATTTGGGGGCTGGAAAATAAAAAGCAAAACAGAAATACAAGGGCCACAAACTGCCATTCCTGAAACTGCCACTCAAGGGTGGCTCCAACAGTGAGTCACTCCCCACAGACTCCTATGGTAATAGCTCCAACTTTACAAAAAAACAGAAATAGCTTTGGTCTCTTTTCCCCTGTTGGCTTGGTGACAACTGTACAGTGGGGGAATTTTTATGTAACACCCATTTAAATTGTATAATAGCTTGAAGGTGTAGCCTCTTTGAGTGACTGGTGGCTATGCACGGCTAATTTGCTCATCTTCAGTAGCTAATTTGAGTCACTAAATTGGATTTCTGAACCATGCTTGTGGTGCTGTTGCTCTGACACATAATAGTCCACAAACCAGTAGGTTACATCATGGTGGGTATCTGCATCTTTGATATATGAGGTTACAATTAGATGGTAAATGAAAGCACCAGGAGTAGTTTGAAGGTTACCTTGTTTGCAAAGCCAGGCTGCAGGGTGATGAGGGCCAGTGGTCCATCTAAGTACCAGAGTATCTGGGCTCCAAAAGTCTGGATGAGAAGAAATGAAGAGGAGGGCCTAAGCACAGCTAGATCCCCTGTTACCAAGGGCAGGGCCTCCCTCTGGCCATTCAGTGTCACTGTACCTGAAGGTAACAATATCAGCTGTAACCAATCAGAATGCAGTCAGCACATTTAAAGAAGAATTAAAGAAAAAAAAAAAAAGTCCAAGTGCCTGTGTTTTGAATTTAAAATGTCAAATGACACTCTACAATTTCTACTAAATCTTTCTTTCAAAAAATAAAAATAAAACCCCTTATGACCAATTACAAAAATGCTATTATTCCATAAAAAATTTCATGTTCTACTATGGCAATCTGTGCTCCAGTTTGTTATTAAAATTCTAATGTTCTATTTGTATTTTAATCAGCACTAAATTACAGATGTCAGTATCTGAGTACCAAACATTCTACCCCTGCCAACCCAGCTTGCTAGAGTTAGCTGACAAGTCAACATTTTTCAACATTTTACCATTTTGTCCAAATATGGTTGCTTTTAGGTCTAAAAAGCTAACATACTTTAGCCCACTTGCTAAAATGGAGGACCTGCTTGATGGGGACCTCAAATGCAAAGGTGTGATGTGTTGATGGCTACATCCATCTTTTATATACAGTCTTTGATCTAAAGCAGCATGAATTGCTTATTTACGCACACTTTTTTGCTGGGTATAGCTGCCGTGTGCACCTAACAAGAGCAGTAAGAGAAAAAACAAAACAAAAAAACTACAACAAACATCTGAATGGACCAGAAGATTTGATTTCCTGTGGATCCATCAAGCAAACTTTTATACTGTATAGTTAACTCACCAGTCTCTGTGATGGTGACTATGGTCTGAAGAGCTGTGATTGACATCTCTCTCAGGCATCCCACTCCTCCTTCCCCTCCCCCTCCTGCTGTACATTCTCCACAGCGCACACTCACAACTACCTTCCTGTCAACAAAGTCCTGAAAACACACACAGCGTAAGAACAAAGGAAGCGTGGCTGCCACATACACAAATGCACCTCATAGTGTATGCGAATGTGTGCATGATTGCATTTCTCTACACGTCTCACCTCCACAGCAATGAAGGAGCAGTCTCTTCCTTGCAGTGAATACCTCTTTTTGTCAAAAGTGGTCACCTGTAGAGCCCCCATCAGGGCACACTCAGCTGCACACTTCTCCCCAGTACATTGCCACTGACCTGCGCTACACACACTGTCAAGGTAAAGGCAGAAAAAGTTGACTGTAAATAGGCAAAAGGGTTAATACATGAAGAAGTGACAGACACACATATTCTCCCCTCACCAGGTGTTGCATCTCTGCTGGATTTTGTCCCCTGACTGGTATGTGTGTCTACGATGAAAACAAGGACAATCGTCTCTTTTCAGACACTTTCCCTGATGAAAGTAGAGGCCTGGAGGACACTCACACCCCCCAACACACTCATCCCTGCACTGGCCCATGGCTGCAGCAGGCCCAGGGGGCTGTGGAGAATTACAACTGGGAGGACAGGAGGATATGCAGTCTGAAAACACCTGACCTCTGGGACAGACACGCCCTGGAAGGACAAATAAAAAAGGGAGAAGGCAGCATTAAAGAAGATTAGTAGCTTACAATGGTTTCTTACAATTTATAAAAAGGTGCTGTGAGTCATCAATGCTTTGAAACTTAGAGAGAGTCCTGTGTGTAGAAACTGTCACCTTAGATCAACCACTCTAATAGTGAAACATTCACTCAAGTCCACAGTGTTCATTGTATTTAAATGTTATGAGAAAATTTTGGATATGTTACACATATTTATTTTAAAACACTTTAAAAACAGTAATTTGTTAAAAAAAAAATCAATGCTAATGATTTGTAATGGTCAAAAATTATTGGCAAGGATGTTATCAGCCAAATTTATCTATAACTTTATTGCTTGCTGTCTTTTTTGCAAACTCAAAACCCAAATGTACGTAGGTGGTGAGAGGTTCTGTAACCATATGTGTTTAAAAGCATACAGAAGCTCAATTACAAAATTATTTATATTATTATTATTGACACAATATTAATATTTTGTTTTTCAAAATCATGGTTATTGTCAGTACAAGATTATGGCAGCTCTAAATGAAAACAGCTTGACTTGGACTTATATCCATTAGCTCCCTGGGGCTACTAATACCAAATGTTAACCATGGAGTCTAACCTCTGGCTCTAAAAAAAAAAGAAGCTAGTGTGGGAGGGTCAAAAAGGTCAAAAAGGCTACTGTAGGCTGACTTCAAAAGTAAGTCAGCCCCTAGAGACCCTAAAATAAAATTTAGGTTTCTGTGTCAATGCAATGCATCCATAACATTTTATGGATGCACCTTATTAACCAAGTAGATAGCGTTAGCTGAGTGGTCAGTAAGACTTGAAAAACGCTATATAAATACAAGCACATTATATTACATGAACCTAGCACACCACCCTCTAATTGGAATTTAGTGACTTCTGGCTCTTTAAAACCAAGATAGCATTGGCTAAAATGCTGAAACAGAGGCTTTGAAATGTGAGTCAAACCAATGGGTGACATCATGTTGGCTGCATTCCTTTTTTTTATAATGTCTATGATGTTAGCAAACTTTAGCTAAATGTTGTGTAACCAACTTTATTGAATTGATTTACTGACGGTACAGCAAGGCAGTTGTCTTTTTGTGCTATGTTCAAGAATTTAACATGACATTATGATTGTACTGCTACAGGGCCCTACTTTTATAAAATGTAACATAGTTTCACTTTACAGGGTTAAGGGAGGGAAAGATATGGGAGTAGTGTGACATTTCCTTACCACACAGGATGGGAGTCCTCCACATTAGGATGATGTGTTGTTGGGCACACTCTCGGGCGTAACTAGCCAGGGTGTCACACACTGCCCCCTCCCTCTCTTTGGGTGGCAGGCTGCAATACAGGTAAAGACAGGTGTCTATGTAGGTTGCTGGGTCCAGCTGAAAGACACAAAAACATAAACTTATCTTACAGGAATCCATGTGTCATTTAGACAAAAGCATTTGTTGAAGTGCTTGGTTACTGGTTGTGTAAAGGGATAAGCAGATTAGATTAAGGCATTATAAATATATATGTATAAAAGGCTGTATTTTATAATGAATGCACCATGGGTTAAGTAAAGCCAGAGAAAGGTAGACAATATGGTCAAAGCCATTTGTCAATTCATGCCTTATTTACCACAGTTTTATTACAGTGTATCTATGACAAGTCATTACTCTTTAATACAGTTTCAAGGCTTCCATGAGTATAGCCCTTCCCTTTCTTGGAACTCTAACAGTGAACTTGGTCAGTTATTTACTTTGAATAGTGTTTTACAACCTGGGATTCTGAGAAATTTACATTTACAACATTTACAGTTGTGGTCAGAAGTTTACATATACTCATGAAGGGCATGAATGTCATGGTAACTTTGAGTTTTTAATTATTTCTTTGAACTGTTCTTTTTCCAGGGTGGAATGATTGTACACCATATGTCTTTAATGACTTTATAAAACAAATATTGGGTGCACAAGTTTAAATTTATTTTGGATTTTCTTAAATTCACACAGGGTCACAATTATACATATAGGCTCAAATATATACACCTCCACTAAAATTTGGTTAAATGTCCTTTAGCAAGTTGCACCTCAACCAGATAATTTTGGTAGCCATAACAAGCTTCTAGCATAATTCTGGCTGGATATTTGACCACTCTTCTTGGCAGGATTGATAAAATTCATTTAAATTGGTTGGTTTCCTGGGACAGACCAAGCTTTTAAGCATAGTCCACAACTTTTCAAGAGGGGTGAGATCGGGGCTTTGGGAAGGCCATTCCAGATTACCATGAATTAATGTTAGCCTGCTTTATCCATTACAAAACCAGTTTTGATGTGTGTTTGGGATCACTGTCCTCTTGGAACACCCAGTTGTGTTCAAATTTCAACCATCTTGCTGTTGATTTGAGGTGAAGTTGAAGAATTTGGAGGTAGTCCTCCTTTATTTTTCCATCCACTTTGTGCAATTTACTAGTATCACTGGCAGCAAAATAGCCCCAGAGCACGATACTACCTCCACCATGCTTGACAGTTGGTACAGTGTACTTAGGTTTGAAAGCTGCACCTTTACTCCTCCAAACACACCTCTCATCAGTGGCCAAAGCAGCTCAATCTTTGTCTCGTCTAACCATAAAGCTTTTCTCCAGAAGGCAATTGGCTTGTCCATGTGGGCAGCTGCAAATTTCAGTCGAGCTTGAAGGTGTCAATTTTGGAG
>VUQS01023434.1:0-11407 GCA_015108495.1 Heterochromis multidens | reverse complement strand
AGGGTGTTTTACTGAGCTTACTAAAAGCTGTTTGTTTAGAGATATGTTGTTCTCACAGGACAGCCACTACAAACATATTATTTTATGGAATATGATGGTGGAGATTAAACACTTATACATAATTTGAAGTGAGCTCAACCTTAAACATCTACAGCAGTAATATTGATCCTTATAACACTGATGGGGAACATTTTGCTGCAGAAAAAGTAGTTTTATTTTTGATACATTATGTACGATTTGCCAGTCCCAGCAAACATGCCCCTTCGGGGGCCATGTGGGGGCGCTGTGGGCAAATCCACATGACCCACAATGGACGGTCTACTATGGGCCCCAGTACTAACATGAACTGTAGGCACATCACTGTAGGGCACATCACTTGCCCATAATATGGGCTGCCCACACTAAGCAGAGAGGAGCCCAGTGCTGGGCCCATTATGGGCTTGCAGCATATCCACAGTATGCCCACACTCTAGGTGTCGGTTGCCCTACTGGGACCCCACCAGTAAAAACAAAAAAACAACAAAAAAAAGAAAAAAGAAAATGGCAGATTTTTACAACAGATGACCTTCCTAACACAACCCCCAGGGGATGTCTCCTCCCAAGCTCAAATCAGGGATGTTTTGCTTGATAGTCTAACATGTAAACCACTACACTAGAAAATTGAATATAGCCTGATATCATTAACATCCAGTAACTTCAATTTTACTGAGGTGTTGAATCAGTCACTCTCTCTCAGTCTCATATTTCTGACAGTGTAATAAACCATGTTCTGTGGTTTCTTTTCCACAATAGTCACATTTCCCTGAATGGGGATTCCTTGTTATAATTAATGTTCCAACAAACATCCCTGTGCAGGCCCACACTGGGTAGGTGTGGGCGAACTGTGGGGCTGTGTGGGCAGGGCAAACCCACCTTTATACCACTCAGGCCCCAAATGGATGTGCCTACACAAGACCGACAGCAATTTTGCTTTTTGGGGTTACTATGTGGGTTTTCAAGCCCACATGGGGGCCCAGAGGGGTAAAACTACTGTGGCGTCTGCCTGAGCTAACCCACAGGGGGGCCAACAACCCATAGTGGGCTTGCCCACAGAAAATCCTCTTGGGGTACCAAAAAGGCAAAACTGCTATGGGCCCCATATGGGTTAGCACTATGGCAACCCCATAGCGAGTTCACCTGCAGTTAGCAGTTTTGGAGTGTAGAGATGTCCATGCAGAGTGCAACAAGATGAGCAAGACTGTCAGCATACATTAAAGAATAAAATACAGGCAGCAGAAAATCATGAAAAGGTATGTTTTTAAAAGTCACTGCTGGCTTTTCTGTAAAAGTCACCACATGCCACTGTTACATATGCCATTTCACACTTTTTGTAACATACCAAAATCCACTCCTCAGTGGACCAGTTTGAGAGGTAAAGAAATAAAAAAAAAACTGAGTTATTAATAATAAGCAAATATAGCCAGGAGTGAGGTAACAGAATGGGCAATACTGCAATTAGTCACTGTTAACCTCTGTACACATGCTGCTCTGTCCTTTGAAAGCATTTTCCTCCTGTAATCACACCCAAACCTCCAAAGAGCAGGCTGACACATTTTCCTAACACTCCCCCAAACCTCTTTGCTGCACACACACACACACACACACACACACACACACACACACACACACACTTGCCGCTTCGTCGAAGCCCTCTGCGTGAACAGGCAGATTGCTGCGAGAGCTAATGAATTGTGCTGTCAGGGAAGTAACAGATTTATTTACATCTAGAAATGGATATCTCTTCCACCCAATCCTGGAGAGCTGAGCCGGTAGAGCTTTACGCCATAGGGGCCCTAATGGATCAGGGAAAAGTAATGAGAGAAAAAAATGGAGAAGTATCCAGGAAACAGCATGGGGCCGGAGAGCGTGCTGTTACACTGCAACGCTGAAAATTTGAGTGGAAATAAAGTAGCCAGAAGGTGGGGAGAAATAAGTTGAAGGGTATTAGCTGGAAAATCCACTTTAAGAAGTGTCATGCTGTAGACACACAAGTTTAGGCACACAGTCGAGTGTCTTAGAGACAGGTAGAAAGCACACATGTATCTGCTCTACACTACTTAATGGTACCGAAGGAAGATTGCAAGAAACCTGCACACACACACAGCAGATTATAAAATACTTCAAAAACAGGGAAAAAAACACGAGTTGAGGCAGGCAGGATACAAACACACTCTTGCACAAAAAAGCCACATCCCATATAACACAATACACAAACCAAGACAGAAAACAGGTAAAAATGAACCACCAGTCAGAGAAGGGATAATCTGTTTTCATCTCTCCCTCTGGAAATCTCAATTCATCTTTTGATCTTCTTCTTAAACCTCGATCTCGCTCTCGTTTTCTGTCTCATGGAGTTCAGGTGTTTCTGTGCAGTGCTATGTCTGGTGTGTATTTTAGGTTATTTGTGCGTGTATGTGTTGTTTGGTTATTTGAAGAAAATGGAAGCCTACTGCACCAGTACAGCTCACTGCCGGATCTGACAGCGTATGCAATTTTCACTTCTTTTTTTTTTGTCTGTTTGTTTTGTTTTTAATCTGTGGAAGGTGCAGCTCGCTGCTAATCAGGGTGCAATGTAGTATGGTGTAAAATTAAACCCTCACAACATGGTAAGGAGTGTGTTTGAGAGGGCAGGAAAGGATGAGCCAGTGTGCAAGTGTTTTCTTGGATATTATTGGTCATGTCGGCTACCGGCCACAGATGGGGTCATTAAGCCCTTTAGCAAGGCAGATTTCTTCCCTCCTGTCTGATTTGGTTAATAAAGCTCCTCAGATGCTTGCATGCTGTGGTCAGATGTGTGTGCAGGCATGTGACTTTGGGTGTGCTGTTTGTGTGTTAACTGTGTTAATATGTGCTCATTCACTCATGTATGTGTGTTTATGTCAGCAGGATTGTGCATCTGGGGAATCCCTCTCTTTGCATCTGCATGCGTGTGTGTGTGTGTGATGCAAGGACTTTGTCTAGTTACATTTGGGTGAAGCGGCCCGGGGATTCAGAGCAGCCAATCCTGTCGTGCCATGGCGCTTTGTGCCTGTGTGTGCGTGCGTGTGGGTGGTGTGTTTGTGTAAACCAGCATGGAGTCTTGCATTGTTTGCAAATGCCATAAAACACTTAGTAGGCATCCATAGAGAAAACAAATTAGCATAGATTATTTACTGCTAGCTGTGGAGTTTGCATTCATAATTTGTTGTATTTGCAGCAATTTATTGGATTTGTTTGAAAAGCAGTGTGAGGGAGCATTTTGAATGCAGTTCTGTGTGCTTCTATGTGTGCCAACACATTCCAATGTCACTATGAACGTGTAAATATAACAACAACAACTGTTTCACCTTCAACATTTGATTTATATACTTGATAAAATCGTGCAATTAGTTAGAGCTCTGATCAGGTTCAAAGTATGCAGAGCTAAAATGACATCATAAAACTGTGCATACTATAAAAAGTAAATGCCACAGGTGGAAAGCCAGAAAACGATTGCCCACAAGCTAGGATAGCCATTGTTTGCAAAGCCAGCTGAACAAATGAGTAGAACAAGGTGTTACATGTTATGTATATGACATAAACAGTTGGCTATAGAGGTTTTTCATGTGACGTCATGTGCACATTGCTTGAGAGTTGTCTGCCATGCTGGATGTGATACAACTACTGGTTACTAGGGAAAGATGTGTTGGCGAGTGGTTCCTGGAGGTTCCTGGCTGTCACTAGGTGAAATTGGTCACAAATTGGTCATAAATTGCTATTGTGATTGCTTTGGTTGCTAGCAGGTTGCCGCGGTCACCTGTAGTTTGCATGGAAGACGCTGAATTGTCTGCACTCACCAACTACCAGCCAAGCAATAGTGAAAGTTGAAAAAGTGCAACTCAAACCAGAAACAGACAAAGTTAGTCTTCAAAGTAAAGGTTGTACCGCTCCAGCCAAAACATTTCAGAAGGTGCAACTTTTACTTTGAAGGCAAACCTTCTCTGCAACATAACTTATTCAAGGGTATGTTGTACTTTTTCAATTGCAACACAAAAATGCACTTGAGAATGGAGACTGTTTGGCTTCAAAGTAAAAGTTGTGCCTTACCACTGCAAACATGTTTCAAAAGGCACAACTTTTACTTTGAAGTTGAACAGCCTCCGTTTCCAGTTTTTGCCCACTTGTCAGGGAATACATACCAGTCGCCAGGGGTTCTCTAGGCTTGTGTGACTGGGACTTTAGTAATCAATTTCCCAGCGACTGCCATCAACCTCCAATAGCCACTTGCCAACTGGTCAGGGAATACACATTTTTTCCCCTCACAACTGGTGATTCCCAGATGGCCACAGACTGGACTCTAAGCCTGTGTGACTGGGGCCTTATTCACCTAACCTACATTGTCAGACACCAAAAACAGCACATGGTTAGCAGCCACATGACTACAACACCTCTGTATTACTATAGCTTCCAATTACTGTCGATCCATTGAGCAGCCATCTTAGATTTTGAGTTTGGGGTGGTACAGAGACTCTATACAAAAGACTGAGGTCATCCATTGTGCACAAACGTTTTGGTATTTTTATTCACGTCTTTTTTTTTTCTTTTTTGGTAGAGCTAGCACAGACTAGCTAGCTTGGTTAGAAGATGCACCTGTAACTTACCGTGGAATTAAATGGAGTGCTAATTTAGGCTAGCATAAAACATGCTTTACTTACAAAAGAAAAAAAAAGAAAAAAAAAACTGAATAGCTGAGTCTTTCCTGTGTTTAGGTACACTCAAATGTTGAACAAGACAAAAATGAATCCGCTTGTCACTCCTTTAGTTATGCTCAATATTTCTCATTCAAGCTGAGTTAAAGCAAAGTTCTTATACAGCTGTTATGAAGAGACCAAAGCTGTTTTTGGTATCTGCTTATAAACGTGTTTATTTTTGCTATAAAGTTGGCTTGTGAACATGCAAGTCTCTGGATTTGACTAACTTTATGTAATTGTTTTTGGCACTTGTGTGTTTCTGTGCCATTTGGGTTGGTAAGAGTCTTCCAGCCGAGATTTTGTCCTCGGAAGTGTGAATTTCCACCTTCCCATTTCAAACGGAAACCACCACTAGACACTTGTGGCAGTTCCTGTGAGTTTAGTTGATTTTGTTAACTTAAGAAGTAAGTTTTTTTTGTTTTGGTTTGTTTGTTTTTCCTTGTCATTATCTGTACCCCTGAATAAAATAATGTAGTGGTTACTCAGCCTGCCTTTTCTCAGGATGGATGAGTAGATAAAGGACGGAAGCTCAAAGAACGAGCTTTAGCATGTTACTGCTAGTGTTAGCTTTTAGAAGATCCATTGCACTGTGAAAACTCCTTGTGTTACCAAGCATTTAGTGCTTCCTGTTTTGTGAAGACAGATTAATTTCACTTGTATCAGGTGAAAGAAAACTAAAAGGTGAATCAGGGAGACAATCAGCAGCCTATTCACACCCTCCCAGTCCTGGCAAGAGGTCCAATCATGAACAATAAGTGAAAACCTCAGTGTAGGTGTACCAGCTGTGCAGGGGCTTTAAATAAGAGGCATTATGTAAACCAAGAACTATTTAGAGTTGGGTTGGATTTGCTTTTCTAGCTACAGCATGAACTTATTTATTACACCACAGTTTTCCCACTCTGAGCAGCCGTAAACAATACTTTAATAATGCTTCATATAATGCCACAAACAGTGTCTCATTACAGCTTGCTTTTGGGAGAAGAAAACCAAATAAATGCTAGTCAGATTGAACAAACTCGGGTGGAAAGTATCATCACTAAAAAAAAGTGTTTTTCCCCCTTGGCTTGGTTTGACAAAAACACTTTTAAGATGAGAACCTTTTCGTCCTCATTAAATGGATAATGCAACCAGTGTTAACTATCTATCTAAAATTAGATGCAGTGTGCTGCTTGTTGTTATTACACGATTTTGCAAGTTTAAGCAGCTGCAAATGAAGCACGCACTATACTTACAAAAATAACTCCATTAATATTTAAAAGATTTCGTCTCTACTGACTGTTCACGCTAGTGTGCAGAGACAATGTGTAAAGCTGGCAGCAGTGTGTCTGTTTCAACATTACAGTACCAGCAATCAATTGTATTTTATTTCAAGGTACAGTTTCTGACTTTCTCTATGTAATTTCATGTGTAGTTATTACTTACTGCATAAAAGCTGTGCTTACGTGTGATGGCATTGTGAAGACACTTAGGCATGACTAACTTGCAGGAGGGGTTGAGAGAATTAAAGATGAATTACCTCCTCAATAAGCAGTAAGTGCTGTATCTACCAGAGCTGTCAGGGATAAATGAATGAATTCCAATGTCTAGGCAGCAATGTAGGCAAGGAAGGGAAGGAAATGAAAGGAGGGGGGAAAAATGGAAGAACTGCTGATAAGAGAATAAGAATGAGATGAGGAGAGAGCGTTTAGAAAGTGACAGTAAACAGTATAAAATTCATCCTAAAAGCAAACACTCTTTTGCTACATGTAAATATGTCACCTCGTCTCCTTCCTCTCCACTCTCATGTTCCTAGCTTTCATCTTTTTGCACCTTTCATGCTCTGGCCCTCCTTCTCCTCCCTTCCCTCGGCTCATTGCTTCCATCAGCGTCACTTTGCTCTCATTTGCTCTCTACAACTTGTTTAGGAAAGTTGCAGTGTGTGTGTGTGTGCGTGTGTGTTTGCTAAAATAATGTATAACGGTGGGGATATGACATTTCACTGTGTTCCATTCTCCCTGATTTTTCAGGCTCTTTTAGTCCAGATGCTCCATTTATTTGAGAGAGCAGCAAGAATAGCCAGACATCAAAGAGTCTATAATAACTGGGGGTATAAAAGAAAGGGAGAAAAAGAGGGAAAGTGGAGACGAGGAAAGAGATTAGTGTGTTCAAGCTGACAGGAAGGAAAGAAGAATGGGTTTTTAGGATGCATCTCAGAAATCATAATGAATTTAAATTACAATTTTACAGGATGACTGCTATATATATGTATGTGTGTGTGTGTGTGTGTGTGTGTGTGTGTGTGTGTGTGTGTGTGTGTGTGTGTGTTTTTGTTGTGTCAGGGCACAATGCAGTCGTGGCAACACCTACTGTAATGAGAACTACCACAGAGTTTTAAGTGCTTTGTCAGGTGTTTGTCTGCCAATAAAATAGATGTTGTTAGTAGAATAGTGTCACAGCCATACAAGACACACAAAAAATAAGGCTTTCAAGTTCCAAGATAGGTGTGATCTGACCCATGATGGCATCCCAAACTTAACTAACTCCACACTTAAGCAATGTTTAGTGTATGTACATGTATTGTTTTGTGTGTGGCTGATATGTGTGGTCCAAGTGGGTGTAACAAATATATTTAGTCTTATTTGTGCTGCAAGAGATACCTGTAGTAAAGGGGATTTTTGACTTTTTTTTTTTAACATAGAGCATGTCCAGCCTCACCCTTTACACTGAGGATCATATCAGGTTATAAGTTCATTTACACGCTATCAAAATGAAAATGTCATTGCACTTTTTGCCTTTGAAGTGGGTGTTTGGAGGACAAAGTCTAAGCAAGAAGGCAAAAGGTAACAATGTAATATAGATAGGAGAGGAGTTTCAGGAGGGAATATTGCCTTTCAGAGTTGTATATAAGACCTCAGACTCCACCTTCATACTCCACTCTCTGCTGCCAAACACATCTGTGTCAGGACAAGCCACTTCTTTCTCTGATTTATCAGCACACTTCTTTTAGCAATGGAGCCTCTGATTAAACGGCAGTCTTCTCAAAATCTTAGTTTTAGTTCACTTTCAGGGCCCAGATCCCTACAGGTGGAAATACCCTATGCCCACAGTGTCAGCGGAGGGGCAGGTGGCCATGGAACCAAGATCTCCACTGTCAGCTATAGCTTACGTGCTGGCAGCAGCTTCGGTGGCGGATACGATTACCAGTCCTTGTCCTCTGGATCCACTTCTGGAGCCCTGGCCATTGGAAATGAGAAGCTTGCCATGCAGCACCTGAACGACCGCTTGGCCAGCTACCTGGAGACAGTGAGGAATCTGGAGAAGGCCAACAATATGCTAGAGCTCAAGATCAGAGAGACCATCGAGAAGAAAGGCCCCTTGGAAGAGAGGGACTACAGCAAGTACCATGCCACCATCGCAGACCTGAGGGCCAAGGTGAGCCAATGAAATAGGAACTTTATCTAGATGATATCTGATGCATCTTGTTTAGTCTAGGCATTTAACGGATCAAGAGTAATTAAAAAGGTTTTACGGAATCTGAAATGTCTTCAAAATAAATGGTCAGGAAGTAAGTTTTTGATTAAGCACTGGTTTAGACAGTTATGATATTCTAATTTAAAAAAAGATTCTTGAATTGTAGTTTTTCCAGAATATTTAACTGACCAAGATCTGCTACGCTTGCCTTGTAAATGCCACACAGTATTGGAGCAAAAGTCAATCTACTCACTGCTGACACACAAACTTTTTTATCATCATACCACTCCTAGGTATCTCTTAAATACCTGATTTCACAACATTTATTACCTGTGGGCTCCTATCTCTATGAACTATGCACCCTTAAAAACTCGTCAAAGTGAAAATCACAGTTTGCTGTCCATCAAAATGAATGTAAAAGAATCTCCACATACTAAAATATCACAAAAAAAATGTGATTTTTAAAAACTTTTTTTTTTTTAGATCTTTGACATGGTCAAGGTTAACGCCCATCTTGCTATCAGTCTTGACAATGCACGCCTGGCTTCAGATGACTTTCGAGCCAAGTGAGTGTCAAGATTTGTGTGCACAGTGAAAGGTAATCTCTCCACCAGCATGAGGATATCTGACATATAGTGTATCTCCATAGGTTGGAGTATGAGCTGTCTATGAGGCAGACAGTAGAGGCTGATGTTTCCAGACTGAGGAAGATCCTGGATGACACCAATGTTGTTCGCTTGCACCTGGAGAGTGAAATAGAGTCCCTGAAGGAGGAGTTGATCAGCCTGAAGAAGAACCATGATACAGTAATTGACATTTTCATAATTATTTGTATAAAGATGACAGTATTTGGTCTAATCATTCTAAAGTACAACATAGTAGTTCCAAGAGAAAAACCTATTTGGTAACCCCAGTACAGTACAATGCACCTTTGTAGCAATTTGTTTCTTAACCACTTAGCACAGGATAATCCTAATAACCAAATGTTCAGGAAATCACTCCCTGACTATTTCCTCCCCAACAGGAAGTTGCTGAATTGCGAGCCCAAATTACGCAGGCTGGGGTCCATGTGGATGTTGATGCTCCTAAAGGACAGGACCTGGCCAGGATCATGGCGGAAATGAGAGAAAAGTATGAGAAGATAGCGCTAAAGAACCAGCAGGAGCTCAAAGATTGGCACAATTCTCAGGTACAGCAGAACTCAGCTGGTGAAACATCAGTGCTTTTTGGATTGACTGTGAGTCAAGTAGTATTTGTAAATTCTTTATGTATATGATCTTGTATCCAGATCACAGAGGTGCAGGTCAAAGTGACTGAGAGCTCAACAGCACTGAAGGAGGCCACAAGTTTAATGACTGAAACTAGGAGGCGGTATCAGGCACTGGAAATTGAACTGCAGTCTGCACTTAGTCTGGTAAGTCTTGGTTTCTGTAATTAGTGAAATTGTAAGGGTTTCCGTTGGTTCTGGGTTGAGATTTAACCCTTTCATACTCATCACATACTCACATTAGGTATGTTTTTTCACATAGTTTGGAAAATGATTATATGTGCTACAGGGTATACATTCAGACCTGGCAACTGCAAAGTATTATACGTCTTAAGAATTGTTTTAACACTTACACTACAGCCAGGATAATGTAAGTTAATCTTAGCGCTGTTCAAAAACAAATAAATTCCACCAATCAGCACATCTAAAATTAACCAGCTATGGTTTTTTTGCAGGGTGTCAGAAGTGCTGGTAGTTTATTTTACATTCAAGTCTTTATTGCTAAGCTGAACTATGTATCAATCGTCCAGTCTAACCCATGGCAAGATAGCCACAAAATTTACAAGGTCAGTCGATCTCCTCTATCATCTCTTCACAGAAAGTGTCACTGGAGGCTGCCCTCCGTGACATTGAGATGCGTCACAATGCAGAGCTTGAGATGTACAACGCGAGGATCCTGAGGCTGCAGGAGGAACTGGCACAAATCCGAAGCAACATCCTGCAAAACACAAGCGAATATGAGCTCCTGCTCAACATCAAGGTGAAACTGGAGGTTGAGATCGCAGAGTACAGGAGGCTGCTGGATGGTGGAGCAGAATTTAAGTGAGTATGAGGAGAGGAGGCAGAAAGTATGGGTCAGAACTGTAAAAAGTACAGGCACTATGACCTGCATTATGAGCTCACTGAGATAAAAGCTTTGTTTGTGCCAGGGACGCTTTTGCAAATTTGATTTAAAGTAGCTTCATGCAAAAATGGAGCAGCAATGATATGGAAAGTAGATGTGACTCACCTGTGTCTATTTAATTGTATCACCATCATTTTTATTTCATCTGCTTAATTTTAACATGTCAAAACCAGATGACTTAAAGGTGGAAATATATAATTCTGTTCTGATTCCAATGTATGACTAACTTTTGGTTTTACCCTTTGTATTTCTTCTTTTTACCAGGCTTGAGGATGCAATTGAGTCAAAGAAAATCCAAACCAAAGTGGTGACGGTCACTCAGACTGTGGTGGACGGCAAAGTGGTGTCAGAGAGCAAGGACATCACATCCAGCGAAAAGCCTGCACTTAGTTAAACAACAGAAAAAGAAATAACTATAACAAAAATAAAAAAGCAACATGAACTATCATGCCTGTGACTGTTTTTAGCTTTCCTTTTAGGGGCAAAATGAGCTTATCAATCATTGTTTTGACAGATATTCCTAGAAACCTGATGAAACTGATAAGACTTATGTATTATTTCATATTTCTCTTAAATTAATAGTTTAACAGTTTAGAGAATCTGTCTACTGTTTTTTTGTCATCTATGTGTTCAAGGATGCTACAACTTTTAGCTTAGCTTAGCATAAATAGCAGGGAACAGGTAGCCTGGCTAGGCACAAAGGTAACATGACCACCAGCACCTACACAGCTCACTGGTTTAACATGTTAAATCATATGCACATATACAAAATTAAATTTTTCAAATCAAATTTCAGTTTTACAGGAGGTCTTAGTTTTTTGCCGGGAGCAGTGACTTCTGTAAATCTCTGGTGGTTGCTAACTTCACAGTAAGACACAAGGAAGATACTAAAAGTCCCCTGTACAAACATAACTTGTTTTTTTTTGTTCACTCAAGCTATCTAACCTCTTTATATTGTAAGGTAAAGACCCTACAATAATACAGAAAAACCACAACAATCAGACGATCCCCTATGAGCAAGCACTTGGCAACAGTGGG
>VUQS01023433.1:0-12783 GCA_015108495.1 Heterochromis multidens | reverse complement strand
ATATCTGGATAAAACGTCTGATTTTATTTGGTAGGACCAAACCCTGCCATGCACTGACATTGTGCATACAGTAGGAGACAAAATGAGTCAGAGTGTGAAAGAACTGTCCTTTTTTTGCTGTTCGTTTTTTGTACTTTGATGCTGTGCACTCAATGCAACCCCCTACCAACAGATTTGAAATGAAAGGATGCTCCTATATCTTCTCACTGAAGCTTCCTATAAGAAGCGCCTCTGAGCAGCACACTTCCTGAATGATTAAATACGTGATCAATTTTAGGGTTATGTAAGGATGCTGCATAGAGGCGAAATGAGAAATGATCATGGAGGTAATAAACAATGGATGGTAGTCGATTTATTCCAATCAAATCTGCCATCTCTCACTTCTTTGCCTGTAAGTGTTCATTGAAGTATAAAGTTAAAATAATATCTTATCTTTTTGTTGTTTTTAAAACAAGCTGATCTTCTGTTTAATGTTTCTGCAGCATACATTATTCACAATTTGCTAAGAAGTGTGAATGACATCAAGTCCTCAAATTTAGATGACTAAATAAGAAATGTATTGCTTAAAGATGTCATGGCCCTCCAGAGTGACATATACTAGGAGCTTCGGCTGATTTAAATCTCTATCAGCTGGAAAATATGTCAGAGTCACTGTTGGACAAATACAACAGTTCTGATATGACACAGTTGTGGTTAAGGTTTGGCTTCACATACGTGAAAATGGCGTGTAAGAGCCTCTTAGTGGTTTTAAAGAGAAAGAAAGTGGTGCTCTCAAAAAATCCAGCTGAGGCCCCCAGGGGGAAAAAAAAACATCCCCTGCTGGCTTCCCACCTGCGAACACTCAGAACTGTTTTGGGCAGAAAGCCTGCTGGGAGCCGACATATTACCTCCATTTCAATTAAAAAGAAACTGGGTGTTAAAAGTGCTCACATCAGCGGTGTGCTGATGTGAGCACTTTTATGTCTTTTGGGTTGGTTTTGGTACACAAACAAGCTGATTTGGGAAAATCATGGTTTCAGCAGCAGCCATCATTATCATGAGAGCGCATCAACAGCAGAATGACAAGTGAAAGGAAATATCCTCTGTCAAAGTGCAGCATTTTGCTGACCCATCCAACTACTCTGACTTCCTCCCTGTGCAGATGTCACACTGTTCCTGTTCCTGCTGGGTTTTTTTTACAGTCACACAGTAGCAACCATCCTGATCTGCTACTGAGCTGCTGGAAGTTGTAGGGTTCAGTGTTTTTCTCAAGAATTACTCAAATGTCACAACACGAAAGGGGTGCTTTTAAAAAATAAGTAAAATGATGATGTCTTTACTGCAAAAACCATGTTATTCTGTCACCACAAGATGGGTTCCCACCTGTTAACACTACCAGCTGTGTTGCTGGAATCCCTGCTGGGAGCTGCAGGGGTAGTCCACTCAGGTGCCTCTCTACCACAGTCTCAGATGTGTGTGTGACATACTAAAATGTTTAATCTCTACTTGTAATAAAAGCATATGTCAAATAAAATCCTACTATGGTAACCAACACAGACAGTAACTTACTGCGTAATGTACAGTCATTGCTTTCTTAGTGTCGGTGTGTATTTTGCATACATTTCTATGTGCACAGAGTCCTTGGGGGGTGGGGGGTCTTTCCAGCCTAGCCAGCCTCTTCTTTTGTCTGATGGATTCCCTTGCATTTTTCTGGGCCAGCCTCCCTCATCAAAGTGATTAAGCAATTACACTGATTGTGCCGATGCTCAGAAGAACGGGGGAAGGACCCTCGAGTATTGAGTGCTAAAGCTTTCTTGGAGATAACGGCTTAATTTGTGCCTAATCAAAATAAAACCTGTTTTCTTAAATCTCCATCCTTCCTCCAGTACAGGTTAGCTTGGGGAATTGAGAAGGTATCTTTAAGAAGAAGCCAGAGGAGTTAAAAAAAGAGAAAAAAAATCCCTGCTGGGGCCTTTTCCAACTTAAGCATCATTGCATAGCCTATAGTCATCCTTATGCAGTATACGTGTCATTATCAAGCAATGAGGCTTCCCTCCAAATGAAATAATAATTATCATCTCAGAACTGATTACATGGAAGCCTCTAAAGATACTGCATATACATATCATGGATCCCAAGTGGAAATAATCAAAGTGTTTGGAAATTAAATCAACATTCAGTTCATCTCTCAGAGCTGCTCTGGGCATCAATAATAAAACGGGGGTCTGGAGAGTCCTCTGAATCAGAGCAACAGAACTAAATGTATGAAATCCCTGAGTGTTATTTTCTTCTCGCGCACAGATATATTTATACCTCAGTCATCATTTTCCCATCAGAGCAGTACAAATAACAGATCTTCCTCCATGTGCTGTCATTTCTTTACCACAATTTAAGCCAGCCAAAGCACACCCAGCGCGCATCTTCAAGCGCACTGGATTCGGCATCAAAAATTAATCATATCTGAACTTAAATCACAACCGTAAGCGAGTTGCATCCTGGGGTGTGAGGGAACAACATGGCAAAAGAGTGGGAGCGAAACGCGAAGGGAGGGTGGAAGAGAGGGACTCACCCGGGGAGGATATCTGGAGGTAGAGGCGGGGGTCTGAAGCTCGAATGGCTACTGTGTACCGATCCTCAATCCCTGGCACCTGCGCCTTTTTCTCGGGTATAAGCCGGACCCTGAGCCGGCCCCCCTCCGCGCCGAGCCACCACTCCAGAATAGTTGTGAGGTCCATTTCCAGGATGTACACAGGGGCCTCCTCGTACACAGACAGCCCCCCGCATCCCGTCCTGACTAAATCCTCTCCTATTTCCACCACAACTTGGTTTGATTTCCTGCTTGCCTTTGTCAAGCCCAATTTCAGAACTTTGGACAGCGGTCGCTTGTAGAAGAAGGGGAGCTGTCCATCAGCAGACGCGTTCCTCAGTGCTGATTCCGTAGCAGACTTAGGGTCCACAAAAGTAGAAATTGTTTTCTGTAAAGGTATGCATTGCATTTTTAAGTTTGCGCGCACCGTGTAACATCCGCTAAAAGTCTGACAGTCGCCGTTCAAGGGTCTCTTTATGAACTCCGCCAAATAATAGCGCAACAGAGAAGGGACCGCAAAATCCACGGCCAGTGTTTTCCTCTTGTTCCTGGAGATTTGGGTTTGGTTCGAGTCTTTTTTGCCCCCGCTTTCTCCGCTGCTGTTGCTGAAGCCGATGGCGGGGAGATCCATCTCCGATGTGGTCCTTGGCGAGGCGCAGTGCAGCTCAGCGAAAAATGCCGCAGAAGAAACAAGCAAAAATAACATCCTGGCGTCCATGGTTTAATAATTTGAGTGTTTAGTTTAGGAGACGCACGCCTTAATTCCACCGTTCACCGCTTCCTCTCCGCTCTTGTCACATAGGTTAGGCAGCGCAAAAATCACAAAGTGCGAATCGATGATCCTGCGTGTCCTGCGCCTCTTTGCCGGTGCGCACCCGTGGCAAGACGAAGGGGAACTGGGTTTTACATTCGTTTGCCACCTACTATTGCTATCCTCCGGTTTTCAAGCGGGAAAAGTGCCATATCCCCTCTCTGTTCCCCGCACAAAGACCGCTAAGACAATACCTTTTATCACCGGTGCGAACCTAGCGAGTCGCTCCCCGGGACGCTGATTGATATGCCGGTCGGGTCCGCTCCGGTGGCTTTCAAAGACTCCCTGTCTCTTGGCACAGTTGTGACGGCGGTACAAGTGGTCTCTCTGTCAGCAACGGGATGCAGCGTCCCTCTCTCCCCTCACAACTAAATGAATTCACAATGAGTTTGGAGCAGTCGAGCGGCCATTAAAGTTTAAAATAAAATCATACAGTCCTGTTTAATTGGAAACCCCTTGGTCTTACTGGTTAACAGTCAACTAATGATTTCGGTGCTTCTTTGGTCAGAACTGGCAGTTCTGATCGCTTCTGTCATGCCTGCACATGCGGTAAAGTCATGAACACATCCATTTGACGTCAGTATAAGCCGTTTTCTCTGAACACGACTCCCTTGTGGGAAAAGCGTCGTTATGGACACATGTGATGCGCCTTCAGCGCAGCCGTAACTGTGCCTATTTCTTTATTGAAATTAGAAATGCCAGGAGGTGAAGCTGCACAGCTCCGCACATTGTCTCTAGTGATTTTTTTCAATGAATCACCGAGCCTTTTACGTGTCCGGAAATTGGATTGGATTAGTCGCACTCTCCCGGACCCGTTGTGTGCAAATCAAATAGTTTCAGAGGGAGGCCATTTGGTTTCTAGCCCATGCGGTTCTGTTATATCTTATGTGGAGAGGCTAATAGCCTTCTTCTTTAAAAGATCAGGGAGCTGTGTTGCCATCTTGCCAGTTCATTTGCCACATAGACTGTGTCCTTAATTGGGAATTAAGGGGTCAGTGTTTGGAGCAGGAAATTTTAAAAAATGCCAGAAGATACTCAGTCGCCCCTCTCCCTGTCCCTCCCTCACCTTAACACCCCCTTCGCTGACTTTAAAAGTTGATCGGACAAGACACCCACTAGATGGCGTCATCACATGCTGCTGATAATTCGCACTCTTCAGTTTCACTGACAAATCCATTAATGCTCTAATTGCTCTGGAATTTTTACAGTCTCATTAGAGTGTTATCTGTGGAAGAGGATTAGGGCAATATGTGAACATTTTATGAGTCGAGGAATCACAGTCTCCAAAGTCAGAACTCTGAAGTCAGATTCCTGGAAATGAAAAAAATTCTGGACTTCTTTGACAGCGCGGTGGGAGATAAAGCTGCACTACCTGGGTTTTCAGAGGAATGTTTACCGGTTTTGGCTATTCATGAGAATCATATGTAACTTTCACTTTGAATTTTTAGGCTTCCTCTGAGGTCAATAAAAGACCATTGTTGTGTACAGAAAAAGGGTTGCTACATGTTTGATTAATAAAACATTTGATTCATATTATAGAAAATGCTGGCTTTATCATTTAGGTATGGTACTGCAAAAATAATCTAACTTTTTATTTCCTTCATGTAATAAAATTATTAAGTCATTACAATTTGTGTGACCAAAGAGACCTGGGATGGAGATTTTGATTAAACTGCTCAGTTCTGGGTCTTTTCAGGTCATGTAGACAAGTAGATATGGCTGTTCTGGGTTTTAAATGCCATGCAAATCTTTAATACAATTTTTTGTTAAAAATAAAGATTAACTGCAGCATTCTTCAGTTTAAATCTTCAGTAATTGGCACAATGGAGGCAGGAGCAAATAATTAAAACAAACTATGCCATGTCATTGAAACAGAGAGCAGACGAGAGGGAAACTATGTGGCAATTAATTGTGTTTATATGTGCATTGTGTTTAGCATTATGGCTGTTGTCATGTTATAGCCAATTATAAATCCAGCTGTTTATTTCTGTTCTAAAATTTTAACATGGTGATTGACTTTTTGTTCGGAGCCAGCCTCAAGTGGCCATTTGTAGAACTGTGGAAATGCTGGATTAGGCCCCAGTCACACAGGCCAAGAGACTAGTCAGTAACCTCCTGGTGATCACTGGTTGCTAGGGAAAAATGTGTATTTCGTGACCAGTTGGGAGGTTTCTTGCTGTCGCTAGGAGAAATTGGTTGCAAATGGGTATATGATGCTACACCAAGAACCTCCTTGCGATTGCTTTGGTTGCTAGCAGGTTGCTGCGGTGGCCTCTAGTTCGCAGGCAAGATGCCGACTTGTCTGCAAACACTCACAAACAAAACAAAAAAGAGATTTTTGGTGCAGCACTCTCTTTGCCAATGATTTCACTCAGAGACAGCCAGCAACCACTCACCAGCTGGTCAGGGAATACACATATTTCCCCAGTGAACAGAGTTTTCCAATGGGTCACTGACTGGTCTCAAGGCTTGTGTGACTGAGGCCTGAATTATTGAATCCCAGAGGTTTCCACTTCATTATGACTGGGTTTTTGGAAAGTCCTGGTTATGTGTTACAGTTTCTAAACATCCAGATTTTAGAAACCTACATAATGCCTAGATTCTTTTTTGAGAACCTGAGTTCTGTGCTACAAAGCAGGATTACAGGCATAGCGGGGTAACTTCGGGTTTAACCCTAGGTTTTCAATGTTAAGAAAACGGTTCACTTGTTACTGACGTACATTGCCAAGGTAACTTATGCTGCAGCCCTAACCTGGTTCGGAGTGCTTTTGTCTTCTCTGATCATCAATAAGAAATACAGATTCTCATTGGCAGCTTCATTCCTTGCTTTTTTCTTGCTGGCTGCAAGCAAGTTTAAAACTACTTCATTTTCCCATAACCTTTAATATGATGATACAATCATAAAAGAGAGAACTAAGCATTGTACCTGCTGACCTATAAAATTTGTACATAGGCTGAGCTCACTTACAGATTAAATACTATTTTTTAAAAATTATTCTTTATTTGCTCTCAGACCATTTAACACTGCTGGGGCTGCAGCTGAAAGAATGGGGCTAAAATTGTCTTACACACTTTGAACAACATAGCCTATTAATTTAAAAGAATATGCAGTTATAATTATAAGTCAGATCCTTTTGTCTTAATGATAGAGCTGTGAAACTGATACTCTGATAATTCTGTTAACTTGCATAATCATAACTTTTAAAGCACTTTTCAGTCTTACTGACCACAGCATTTAGAGAGCACACACATTCATACATACATTTTCCTATCACACACACTGCTGCATTTCCTGCAGCTGTCCTGCTTTCAGCCTGCATTGTGTGTTTAATCTTTTCACATATTTATAATATTATAGTTTGATCATTTTTGTCTAAAATATATTTCTCTGCTGCCAGTGCACTTATCCATGGTTGTGACTGGTCATATGCTGCCAACACTCCCTCTTATATGTGAATGCACTCGTAGCTAGATTGGGAAACCCTGCATTGAATTATCGAGTTGATAATCATCTTTGTGTAACTGCTTAGTGGGGTTTCCAGTGTTAGGGTAAGTGAAGCCATATAACAGAAAGATATTCTGGATATGTCGAACTTGCTCTGTAGCACAGGCCCCTGGATATGCTACCAGGAGTAGTGTGACAAAAACAATGATATGGTGGATTGTACACAATGTATCCAGGTTTCAGAACCTTTTTTATTGTTCAAAAGATGGTGAGAAATCAAGACACGACCACAGATAATGTTAGGCTCCTGTATACATTGATATGAATAATCAGATTTCTCATGTGTCCACTAAATGCCATAGCTCAAATATTTGATGACTCAGGGGCACTTGGAAAAACAAAGAAAAAAATAAAGCTGCGGTGAATATCACTACACATGGTGACCACTGACTTTTTCCTCCATTTATTCCAAACAAACAACTACTGCTGCTTTGAGTATAAACACTAACACTTCCAGGGCATCAGGGGATTTCTCAGAGGAAGGCGAACCAGACCAGAGTTGCGTGCAGCAAATGCACAAGCATCAATGAACTGATTGCAGGAGAGAGAAAAGAAATCACTGCTGTGTTATAAACAACGACAGACAGTAGAAACATTTGTATGACAAGATGGATTATTACATGCCTGCTACATTTACGCCCATCATACCACAGTTGAGCACTCTGCACTGCAGCTGTGCTTTAACACACTTTATTTCTGCCACTCCATGGACATACAGTGTTAGCATGTGATATAATCCCATATTCAGTGTTTTTTGGCTTAATGCAGCGGCCTGCTGATTGCACAACTGTAGCCTGTGCTTAATCCACAAGAAATATACACACCCATTGTGATTAATTAATGACATTAAGATTTTAACTCTGTTGTATTACCTACAACTACTTTCTTTTCCCCTGTTTGAGAAACAACTTGTTCTGCTTCTTGGGGGTTAATTGAGGTGCACTCGTGGTAAGTGAATTATTAATATATTTATTATTGATTGATCATTGCCTTGTGTCTGCGTAATTGCATCCCAATAATGGAGGTGTCCTTTAGAGAGGCTTTTCTTCACTATTCTTCTTTTTCTTGTTTCCTTAATTTGCAATGTATTGCTGTGATTGGAAAAGGTAGTATTGACTTATTTGTGATAGGGTTGGACACACACATGTGCACATTTGTGATTAACTGTGCTAACAAACTTAAAATTCGAGCGAGCCAAACCTGAAGCTGAGGCTGCACTATCATCAGTTCCTTCTCTTGTTTTACAAATTTCCATTTTTCCCCTGCCACACCATACACATCTCTCATGTAAATTTATACGAACAAGATAAAATAGATGAGTACGATCTTCAGTCAGTTTGCATCTTTGGCCCTAACCTCATGGAAGAGAAGAAAAAGTCGGAGGCACATCGATGAGAAACTTTCTTTATTCATCATACATTCTACCTCATACTTGAACACATTATTCAAGACAAGTTGTTTTATTCATATTCAGACAAGGTGAGGAATCATAAATGGTGTGGGAGGAAGTGAATAACACTGGTACGGCGCGAAAGAGGAAAGGAGAAACTAATGCAGACACTCTGAAATTCATTCAATATCTAATCTGCATTGCTGTACTCGCAAGTGCCGAGGTGCTCTTACAACGTTACATTGGTCGTTCCATTTCTATGCATAACATTGTACATCAATACTAGAGATTTTGCTGGGTAATTGCTTCAGTCAAGGTGAGCTCGTACAACCAGCCAAAGTGAGGCTAAATGCAAGTTTGATCATTTGAGTGCAGAGACGAATGAACTGTGGAAACAACAGAAGCATTCACTGAAACAAAACAATATTTGGGGTTATTAATAACAGATTAAACACATTGGTAATGTTAGCCAAATTGATTTTAACTAGCAAAACTCAGAATGAGGAATTTTAGTTTGAGTTCCATTTTTCACACCAAATTAATTTTGATGAACAGTTATTTATGTGCGTAATTGTGACCCAGATTAATTCATTTGGAGCACTGCAGGCTAAAGTAAGAGAAGAGTGAAGCATGTATGGGCTGAGTTGAACGGCTCTTTGTTAACAGCCATTGCTGTATTCTTGGTAATAAGCATGCACTTTGAAAGCCATTTACCAGGCCCCCGATGTGAGCTTAATTACTTTCTGATTGATCACTCATTCCACTTTTCAGTCCTTATTGAGTAAAATGAAACAAATGCTAGATATCCATTACCCACTAGCTTCTAGTACACTCACCAGCTACATTGTCCATTATGTTTGAACCATGGTTGGTATCCAGCTCACAAACGAGTCAATGGAAGAAGGTCGGTGGGGGAGTGGTAGTGTGATAAATTACGGAAAGATAAGTTCTTACAAAGACCCTTCCCCCCTTGCCTGCCACTTTTCACGCCATGCAGTAAACCTCATAAATCAGCAGCTGAGCCTCCACTGCTGGAGACCGTTTCAGCCAGAATCATCAGACTTCACGGCCTGATCCATTCACTTCCTGCATCTCTCAGTGTTCCAAAGTTGGTCACAGTAGAGGCAGAGGAGGATGTTTGATCACAAAGAGAGAGAAAAAAAAATCCCAATGCATTCCTCTGGAGTTGTCAATCAGCATCTCTTCCTCCTTTCTCACAGCTTCAAAGTCATTTTTATCTTTTGTCAGTTTTTGCTTTCGTGCATTCACAACACGGGTCCGCAATGATTGAGGAAGGATGTGCAGAGTCTCACGCAGCCAAGCCATGCATTTTACAATGTAGAGGCAACAGTCCTGCTTCCTTTAGCATTCCCACCTCATGACATTTTTCGTTTTAGTTCCATAAATCACACACCAGAGACCTGCCGCGTTGAAGAAAAGCAATAAGTCTTTTGAAAAAAAAAATGAAGAAAAAAGATGATTTTGCACAGAAAGTGTTCGAGATTTGGAGTTTCCTGTTGACAGCTGTAAAAAGAGTTTGGGGGTGGTCATCTCTTACATTCCATGCTCACAGGTGCAGAGGGTAAACATTTGATAAAAGGCAATTCTGTGGGTAGTGAACTTGAAAAATGTCAGGCTTTTAGCTCTGGTCCACAGAGCACTGTGCATGACCAACACTCACATTAATCACTGCACTGGAGGGGTTTAGCCTGACTTTAGCTGGATGGTTAGCATGTCAGTAGTAATGCTGATTTAGACTCCCGTATCCTAAAAGCATAACTCTTAATCCGATTCAGATGACAAAAACTAAAACAACAAAACACATCGAGAACATTTTAGCAAGGCAGTGTTAATTGCAATAATGGGACAAATGACTGAAGCCTGCCTTGCCTTTTCACAAACAGTTTGACCTGCCAAGTGTCTGATAATAACGTCTACAATTCCCTACATAACAGGGAATTTAATTCAGACAGCTATGAAAAGTGGCTAGAGTTAGTTAGACTAATGGCACCCATTAGTCTCTATAAACGCTGTGTTCATGTACCACCTTTTTTTAAATCAAGGTGTGAAAAAATGATTTCAGATTGATGCAAAGTGGATAGTAAATAAAGTTTGCAAGAGGACATGTGCTGCAGTGTGGGCGCAGTTCAGTACTCATCGCAACTCTTTCGACCTGAGCTCTGCTCTAGACTTTGCTGAAACAACTCCACTGTTTGAAAATTGTCTTTAATTTGGAAGTGCGCTTATGTCTGCCAAATTCGGTCTTCTAAGCAACACATAAGGCAGACTGCTCTTCTGTCTGCCTCTTACCATATGGTAATGCATACATGCAGGTCCCAAGATAATTTCTAATTACTGTTTGTGGAATATAAAGACAGTGTTTCAACCTGAATTCCATTCATGTAAAAAAAGGCATTCAAAGAGACATTTAACTGATTTTACATGTCAAAGTCAATGCACAAGTCATGTGTGAGCTACACAGCATGTGCAAACGGGAAAACAAAAGGAACGCTGCCAAGTGTGAGAGTTACAAAAGTGATCACTTCGAGATGCAGAACTACAATCTGTTCAGCCAGAACAAACAAAAGTAAGTAAGTAATAAGTAAGTAATTATTTACTTATTTTAGACATTTTATGAATACATTTAAAAAAATGTCATCCCACGTGTTACCAAAACAAATATAAATATTTGTTTTGTTGAACATTTTTCTGAAACTGAATGGGGTTTTTGATGATGAATTCATGCATTATATTACTGAATACTTCAAGACTTCCATATGTTGTATACAACATTAAAAGTTGCCTTCAAAAAGACCAAGTGACACTTTTAAAAATACATTACTTTCAATAGAATTTAAAATGCACATATCTTGGTTTTTCCATATTTTCTTATAATATAATAATAATAGTGAATGCTCATACTGAACGAGACCAAACTTTTAAATAATGAGGTCAGTGATAACAGAACACAGTTCCATCTATAATAAAAAAACAATGTTGTGCCTTTGGAACTGTTGGACTTTGGAAATTTTTGACTTGTGTCGATAACTAGACTGAATGGCTTATGATTAAAGTTTCAATAAAGACAGTGGCTGAGCTGTTCTACTATAATTTTACTTCACATGTGTATTCAATTATAAGGGACAGTACATCACAGTGCACGATGTGCTGTGCAGACAGATTAAGGGATGTGAGCCACAACAGCTTATTTCAGACAGTGGATGAACTTTTTTGAACTGTGAGTCACACATAGCTATTCTAGTAGAGACTGAAAAGTAGTCATGCCCATATAGACATTTACTTTTTTACTTGCCATTATCATTAACTGTATTCATTATTATTTTAATTTTTTAAACAAATATAGACACCAGGTATGTGCTTTGGTTCAAAATGCTGGTGGTGAAGAGTCCGCTGTAGTGGATAATGACAATAGCCTTGTTTATGATGAACTGCACCTCATTTAGAAAGTGGACAAGAGCAGGCAGCAGGGGCAGAGACAAAAAAGCTGCTGTCTAGACAATTTTAAATAGCCTTTCACTATGTACAGGAAGCAGGAAAAAGGGATGGGAGGATTGGATCTAATGTCCCGTTCAATCTAATCTAGGTTTAATCAAATGTTAACAGTTCATTTAATCAGATTATCAGCTTATATTATTATGTACTTAATAATAACAGTTTTAGTGATATTCCTGTGTATAGCAATTAAAATGTTAACATTTAAGAGTGTTAATGGTTTAACCTCTATATAACTATTATTCTATATGAAAATATAGATTCTGGTTTTGCTGAAATAATTTTATTTTGCATGTAAGAGCAGTTTTATTTCACTGCTTGGGTAAACAACAGGCAGATTTTTTTATTTCCGCCAAATCTGTATCACTTTAATAAATTGACGTAGAGGAATCAGAATCCTCTTTATTTGGCCAAGTTTGTGCACACAAACAAGAAATTTGACTCCGGTTCACTTTGCTGTCTGCATGCAAAAAAAGAAACGTGTTTTTAAAATATATATATATATATATATATATATATAGCCGCTTGAAGAGGTATACCAGAGAGATAGAAGCCAGGAGAATAAATCGGATGTTCTCCACTGAACCATCCAAGGTGTACTCTCAGTGGCAGGGGAACAATATGAGAACAGCAGCCCCACCAAAGCTGGAGACGGAGCAATACTGGAAGAGCATATGGGAGAAGGATGCAACGCATAACAACAATGCTCAGTGGCTAGTGGATCTAAGAGCAGACCACAGCAACCTCCCTGAACAAGCTTCAGTAACCATCACAGTGGCAGATATCCAAGAAAGGGTCTCAAATATGAAGAGTTGGACAGCACCAGGCCCTGACATGATTCACACCTACTGGCTGAAGAAGCTAACTGCACTCCATGAATGACCGGCAGCACAAATGAACCAGCTGCTAATGGATGAGACACACCCAGAATGGCTAACCGAAGGCTGGACAGTCCTGATCCCCCAAGGATCCCCAGAAGGGACCGGTCCCATCCAACT
>VUQS01023430.1:28662-55692 GCA_015108495.1 Heterochromis multidens | reverse complement strand
CATTTCGTAGAAGTTGTCATAACATTGGTTTTCTTTCTCTTATGTTTTCAGAACTGTGCCAGCACACTATACATGTTCATTTCATAAACTGACTATCCTTGGCAACTTGACCAGATGAATAAAATCCATTTTAAATCATGCACATCTTGTTTTTAATTTCGATGTTTCTTTTCCCATATGCATTTTTATTGTTTTTTTTGTTTTTTTTTAATTGTAGTAGCTGGAGCCGTTATTATTGGTAAAGTTTGCTGCAGTTAAAATCAGCTGGAAAGAGGTTTCCTTGCAGAGTAAGAAAGTGACACCAATATGTGATAATGTTTTTAAGTACACACACAGACTTATGTAAAAACAGAAACCTTTATTTATTGATGCATTTTTCTTTGGTCTTTGAACAGTTAAGCTCTTCCTGATCTCAATTTTTTCAAGAATACTGTTAAAGAAATTACTGGGCTATTTGGCTGTGGTAATACTGCTGATAATAGAGACTTGGCCAAAGCATTGCATGGGTAGGCAAATACTTGGTTGCCTACCCATTTATTTGGGAGCACTAGCTGTGCTTGGTGTGCAGCATTTCTGTAAGCAGAGAGTTACAGGGCAAATCTCCTTGAAGATGGCGCTGATACAAATAGTCCTCAACTTGCAAGCTAATGCTGCGAACTTCAGGCAGCCGAAGAAGCAGCTGGCCAAACTTGTCAGAATGTCCTGGATGGCTTCGCTGAGTGTACTCCATCAGTGCCCTGTTGACTCTCTCTTGAGTCTGCTCCACCTGTCTGCGGTTATGCACTGACTTTACATCTAGAGCAGAAAAAAAACCCCACACAACACAAACATAATGTTGATCAAAAGTTACATTGGACATGTGTCTTCAAAAGAAAAATGCTCACCAGGGTTAAATAGCACTAGGTATTTAAGACAGACAAACTCATGTCTGTCCAAGTGGAGTGCCTTAAGTTTGGACACTAGGTCTTGGGTCCTTGATACGAGGCTGCTCAGTGTCACTCCTGCCTGGGAAATGATGGTTGAGACCTCAATCTGCATCAGAATGAGACAAAGAATGTGGACATTAATACCTTCATTTCAATGAAACAATCCAAAGACATTTTGGGAAATGTAAGATTGCAGCATTTTGTCCAGAAACCTGTTGTCCTGTGACCAGATATATGCAGCCTTCTTTGCCATAGGTCACTTGTCTGCATAGGTGATCTAGTACCAGCAGCTCACTCCAACAGCTCTGCAACAGCACCATTTCATCTTCCACCTTTTGGAAAGAGTTCACATTTAGTTGCAAATTAAAGATTATAATGGATGGCCTCCAATAAGGACCCATCACAATAGTAAATGGGACAGGTCTGTTCTAACAGTTAATTAGTCATTCTAGTACTACAAAACTGTTATAATAATTTCATGTTGTCCCATGTTTTAATGATTCATCACCTTCAGCTCCTTAAAGAGGGCACTGTTTCTGGCCCACTCCACAAGGCAAAACAGAGTCTGGTCAGCCATTTTGCACATGATGCTGAACGTATTCAGACGGTCATGTTTGCCTCGGCTGGCCTGTTCTTTCTGAAGACTGGCCAGAACTTTGGCACTTAGCCGG
This sequence comes from Heterochromis multidens, assembly GCA_015108495.1. Classification (NCBI taxonomy): domain Eukaryota; kingdom Metazoa; phylum Chordata; class Actinopteri; order Cichliformes; family Cichlidae; genus Heterochromis; species Heterochromis multidens. The sequence goes on along the minus strand of VUQS01023430.1, from coordinate 54,095 downwards.
CTCTCATCCTGTTCTCCTTCCAGGAGTTGGCTTAAGAAGTTGGGTGTAAGCGAGTCTGATAGAGGGTTGGTTGGGGTTTGGATTGTAGCCTGGGAGACAGGAGTGGTTGAGCTTCTCGTTGAACAAGGTGATGATTCTAGTGTACTTCTTGGTGTGAATGAACTGTTTGGGGTTGAATGCACTGTATAGTTTACAGGAGCTGGGCTGTAGCTAAAAGGCATTACTAGTTTCTCCTGTGGGTGTCCAGGGAAGGTGCAGTGGTATAGTTCAGTGTAAGGCAGGGATGGAGTAGTCAGACTTTTGTCTGTGTTTATAGTGTAGTCCAGAGGCATGGGTTCACCTGACTGCCCCGTGCTAGAAGGATACATGTGAGATTGATTAATAGCTTCAGAAGATGATGGATGATTGATGCAGCTGGTTGTTGCCTGAAGGTCATTTAGAGCTTGGGGACCATGTATTTGTCCAGTTTCCACCTTAATCCTGTAGAGAGCAGTGTTTGCCTGGTGATACACCTTTTGCTGTTTCATTTGTCTGTCCCGGCGGTAGAGGGGGCCAAATTTATTCCTGCCACCTCTCATACGATCTGCTCTGACCGCTGATGAGAGAACATAAAACAAATATTTAATCTTAAACAACAAGATGTAAAAGATTATTTTTTAAAAATCACATTACAATCCCACTCCATTTCAAGACATTACTAAGCCATCACATACAATCTGGGTCACTGCAGCATTGGTTTATGACTTCTTAGATAAGTCTCAAAGGAGAAAAAAACACGCATGTTAGTGAAAGAGTAAGCATGTTGCAACCTAGCAGTCTACAAATTGGCAACTGCGGCATGGGTGCATATTTCTGTGAATGAGGTTGTGGCAATTTCCTGTACCTTCTTTCATCATGCCCACAGCCAAACACTTCTGGAAGCGGCAGAATGGACACCGTTTCCTCTGAGAAAGGTTCATGGGGCACCTCTGTTGCTCTGCACAGGTGTAATGCTTGTTATTTTGCACTGAACGTTTAAAGAAGCCCTGCAAAGGGAGAGAGACATTGTAAACCTTCATTTTCTGCAGACCACAAAATAATATATCTACATATATATCATTATTGTTGCAAAAGTACAGTACATATGTATATCTTAATATATCTGTAGTACCAGACTATAGATATTTGATGTTTACTGCAAAACCAAAGTCATTTATGTCAGAATCATAAATCACTTTGGTTTTGCAGTAAACAAAAGTAAGATGACTTATGGTGGTATAAGAGAATACGTATTTTGCACAAACTACCCAAACCTTATTCTTTACCTTGCAGCTCTCGCAAGTAAGCAGTCCATAGTGGTATCCTGACACTTTGTCTCCGCAGATGGGACAGCTCTCCTCTGGCTCCGGTCTACTCTCTGCCCCTGTCTTTTGCTCCTGAGCTGGAGAATCATACCAGTAACATTTAATGGCAAGATTACATTATGACACAAATGTCACCTACTCAAGGTGGTCAGCAATGTGGGATCAGTTGAAACAAGGAATGCTACTTTTTAAAATGTGTTTTGTTCCAAGGATGTACAAAGCTACTGTTTAGACTGAATAGATTGGTCACATCAAATATGTGATGTATTTCATATGTTGGACATCAGTATATTTGGTAGTGATGCAAACAACTGCATGTGTCATGTTTATATCAGTATACTATTTCAAGTCATATAAAGAAGAAGGATAACTAGCAGTCAGACATGAGTTAGAATTCTGTAAAACCCTAAGTGGTTGAAGAGACTAGAATGCTGTGCTGCTGAAATGTAAATGTGTCATCTAACAGGGTTTATTGCTCAGCTGCTAAGAAAACAGCGGGCAGGACCATCCCTTTGCTTCAGACAGTACCTTATCACTGAGCTTGATTTTCTTGACTGTGATCACAGATATGACCCTTACATAATATCCAGAACTATTCTCTCTGTCTCCTGTATCACAACAGGGAACCACTTTTAAACCTTTTTTGTTTGTTTTGTTACTGTAAATGTCAATTTTCAAATGGAAGTGACTATTGTTTTTCAGGCAGGACTGCATAATATACATTTACAGACACTACTAAAACCTACTTCAACTTTCAAAGTGTGAACTTTTAAACACAGGTGCTTTCACACAACGCTGTACTATTTCAAAATATATCTTCTGACACCTACAGGCCACTATCTACCCATATCCACTTCCATCTAGTACTCACATGTTGATGATCCCTCAAAATTTATCAGATCCTGTGGATGGTTACCAGGGAGGTGGAAAAGAGGCTGGAGCTGCTGCAGGTGATAACCAGGTAGGTCCATTTTGGCTAGTGGGACATGGACTCCACACTCAGTTCAGTTTGAACTTCATTGTAGAAGAGATCAGGAGACTAGGCAGACACTGCAGGTGGCAGGTGAGCAGGCCCAGCAGCGGCGGTGGACTGATCTTGTTTAAGGCCCACATGTGGACTTCGATCTGTAGTGAGGGTCATAAAACCTCTCCTGATTGGCACTCCTACCAGCTAGTCTGTCAGCAAGCAGGCCAGTCAACCGTCCATAGGAGAAAACCAGATAGCCACCTGCTGGAATCTTACTGTAGTGAAATCCCCTCAGTATCACTGAACTATCCTGGGCTCAGCTGATAAGAGTCAGCTGAGTACACATAATCACTGTATTCAAACTACAGACATTCTGATTTTATTTGTCAATTCCTGCATTATTCTTGTTATTTGAAGCTAATAATGTAGAGGACGGAGTGAATCACGATCTGATGCTATCATCAGTGTAAAGATACTCCATTAAGAGTCAAAATTTAATTCACAGTAACACAGAAATATGATTATGTAAGTGTTACCAGCTAAATGTGCTGATAATTGTGTTTGATGATTGATTTTTTTAAAAAGAGAAAATAAAAAATTGGCCTCCATGAACAATATTTTATTTAAGTAGATTATCCACACTGGTTTTAACTATTTGACTTTTGCATAGTTTAGTCCGCTGGTTCCCAACCTAATGACCAATCTCCTCCAAAGACTTATACTGTGGAAAATGAGTGATTTAGTAAAGTAGGATTTCTTTCTTTTAAAAAAAATCTAAAAATTGGGCAATTTAACATCTTTATGCAATGTTATTTCATTTAAACCCATTTGAGAGTTGTTTCATTTAGTTGGTTAATAGTGTAATAGTTAATAGCTGACAGACATCTGAAATGAAATCACTAAAATATAGTGGCAGTACAAAGTTGGAGCTAGATGTCTCAAAAACTACTCAGTTACAGTATTTGAGTAAAGTAGTGTAGTCCTTTAAGGTATGCATCAGCAGATTATTATGTAGAAAACAATTCAAGGACAGGAAAATTTTATATTTTTAGTATAAACCAAGAAAATCCCATCAGAGAAGGAGAAATCACAGACTCCAACTAGTTCTTTAGGCGATAAGATGATAAGATACCATAAAGCAGCAAAATGCAAGAGATTATTTTGGTGACCTTTATTCCAAAGCCAAGGGCAGATGGTCATGACACCTGCATATTAACTAGTAAACAAATGATGACATTCCAAAGTAAAGGGGTCTCTTCACTTTTCTAAGTAGTATGTTAAGCTCCTGGCATTTTTTCAGTGTCCTCCTTCCTTCATTTAAATGCAAAGTAGTCCTCAGCTAGACTGAAGTGCTGGGCAGTGTTTAGAATTCTGGACGCAGTTGTGCAGCTTAGTAGTGCCATCTAGTGGCACTGAATAAAACTGCTGAATGAGAGTGAGTTTGGATTTTTTTTTGTGGTTATTTTTTAAATTGAATGCTGTCATGGCAGCTGCTGTAAGATTAGCCCACAAAGTCATTTGATTAGAAACAATAAAAAGAATGCATGCTAAAAGCTTTATTGAAAGGAAGGAAATTACATACAAGCTGGTGTTAAACCACAGGGATATGGTGAATTCAACTTATATTTTTGCATGGGGCTCACAATTTACAGCAAAAAGGGAATTAGTCCATTTCCTCACTGCTGTATTCTTCACACACTGGCTCATCCTCAGCAATAAACCAGACCTCGTTGTGCCGGTTAAACAGTGTCATTGGACTGCAAGAAACACATGCACACAGCAACATGGGTACACACACAGACACAGATTTATATTAGAATTTAAAAAAAATCAGAGAATACTAAAACTGAAGATATTTGTGATGAAAACATTTTTTTCTTTTACTGATGGTAATTAGTTTACCTGTTATATCCAACAGCACAGTGGAATCCTTTTTTGTATTTTGCTTTAACTAAGTCAAGGGCATTGCCCAGGACTTTAGCATTTTTGCTGTCAGAAATGGTTGTCATCCATCCTCCGTAGCTCTGCACATACACTTTCATATCTGGAGTGTCATTGATGTACACCTGCAAGTCAGAAGAGTGTATTTATCTGCCATAGCTATTTGTAGGCTTCAAAAAATGTCCTACCAAATGTTTTCCTACCATTTGTTTTTGAGTTTGATAAACTTACGTCTGGATTAGTAGGTTTGGGGGGATTCTCCTGATGTTTAGCTGGCAGCAGGAAACTCATTGTATAGATACCCATTTCCCAAAATCTCCTGTCTGGCATTTTCACAACAACAGGACTGGTCATTTGAATTGTCTCTCCTGAAGGCAGACACAAAAATTTGGGGAACTGAAGCAAACATCAAAACAAATAGCAAATGCACATGAAAAGCATATGAAAATATGAACAAAAAAAATCATGTAGCTTTTCTTACTAAAATATCCAATAAAACCACAAGACTGTCTTTGCTCCCTGAATATAACAAAATCCAGTAATTATGTTTGGCCAAATTACATTTTAAATTTAGGTGTACCGCATGTTCAAACAAAGGCTGGAAAACTGGCTTTAAAAACCACACTACAAATAGAATGTGTTACAGGAGGTTTTGCCTTTAAACTCACTTCTCTTTTTATTATTTTGAAATATGATAGTGAAGAATACTTTGTGGTATGTGGAACCATTTATATGCTGTATGCAAATTGTGTTTACATATACATATACATATAGATATACATATACAGGTATTGTTTGGAAAGAAAACCCTTTTAGTAATAGTTGTGTTGATATAGAGGGTTAAATGTGAAACATAATTAAGTAGATACACATGTACACACCCATCTCGTTGGCACCACTGATGTATTTATACAGTCGATTAAATGCTACTGGTGCTGCCATTTCCATGAAGAAGGATTTCTCATCAGTTGAAACCCATTTCACAGAGTCATAGTGACGCACCTGAAAGACATGAACAAACATATTTTAGCTGGCTTTTTTATAGCTTTGGTACACCTAAAATATGAAAAGCTTTCCTACTGACACTCACCTCATATTCGTTAGTCTTACAAATCAAATCAAACAACAGACACTGTGGTGTTTCAGAACAAAAGCTTAACTCAGAGGAGTTCCTGTGAAATTAGAGAGGAAATTATTTTTTTTAAAGGAGTTATACAAGTTGATAGCATAAACTACCTATGACAGGTATCGACTAAAACTGTGATCAATATCTTCAGTTCGAATTCAGGTTTCTTACCCAACTCTGGCCTCAGCTCTCATAACCAACAGAAAGCAAACAAGTCCGGAGACAAAAATCCTGAAATCCACATTTAAAGTTAATTTGCTTATCTAGTGAAAAGAGGAAGACTTTATAACAGTTTGACTTATTTCATACATTATATAGGATTATTTGCTTTAAAGACCTTCTGGAAAGTAAAACTGTACTTACATCGTGGCTGACTTTTGAGTTCTCTCCTTTCAAAAATGGAATGTCTGCAGTCTGGTCCAAAGCTCTGGTTATGAAGTACTGGTTATGAAAACTGACCACTCCCTAAAGCTAGAACACAAAACATCCAAAGGAGTAACAAAGGGAATACAAAGCAGTAACGAGAATCTCGAAGGAATTATGTGCCACTCAAATGTTTTGAAACCTCTTTTACTAATATTATTTCTGTAATTTGATGATTAGGAGATGAAAGATTATTACTACTCCGTACTAGAGAGTCAACACAATACAGAATTTAACACAAGTCCTGGGAGGCCCTCAGAGTGGAGCTCATATTTTTCACTAACTTTACACAACATCAGGTAAAGGTCAGTAAGACTAGTGTTAGCAGTGTGTCTCTTCTCTAGTTTTGTTCATATACACATTAGCTAATCTGTGCTTCATCTGGTATACAAAGTCACTACAGAAAACATAAAATTAAAAAGTCTTTGCGAAAAATGTCCTAAAGTGTTTTTGGTAATTGTATGTATATTTATTTATTTTTAAAATTTTCACTACGGTGTCTTTATTAATAACACAGAACAACAGGACCATACAAACAACACAACAATCAAACAACAAACAGGCAAATAAGTTTCAGATCCAGTGGCTGAACTTTGATATGAGTAAAGTTACTATTGCAACCAATAATTAGTATTAAGTGGAATTAATAGTAGGTTCAAACTTGAAACAAGCCACAACAGTTGGTACAAATTGTGACAGAACATCATGTGAAGCATTAACTCAAATGTTCAAAATGTCTTGTTCTCATGCAATATTGTTTACCACCACATTGTGAAAAAAATGTCTTAAGTTACCCCCTTGGCACAGGTATACACTCTATTCAGATAGAGAGAAGGAAGTGGCTGAGACAGAAATGACGGACCATGTTAGCATTTATGTCTCAAGAGAATTACTCACGTTGCGCCTTTTGTTAGCACAGACCTATTGATATGTGTTTTGTACCATCAGAACACCTAATCCCTGTTGTTTGTTCCCATTTGAACCAAATTCTTTCAGTCACTAGACAAAAGGTCCAATAACACACCTATGCACCCATAAGTTAAAATTAAAAAATTGGTTACTCAAACATGTAACAGTTGATATACATGAAGTGGCAGTAAATGCATAGTTTAAATTAGAATTTTTAGAAGTCTTTAATTTTTAAAGATCTAAAAACTATGAGAAAATATGAATTCTGTTAAGATTAAGAATTTTAAATAATAGACTTCTTCAAGGTCTAACACTGTCATGGAAATTTTAGGACTTTGTGTCCAGTTAATGTGTTTCTGGAGAAAAATTACTACTTCATATCATTCATATTACTACTTTCATATAATTATCGTAAATTTGAATTCACGGGGGAATGGGGAGTATATTTTTGCATCACTTTTTGCACAGTTACTGCATCACTATACCATGAACCACTGCACATGAAAGAAAAAGGCTGTTCAAAATAAATCTTTCTAAGCTCTATAAAGAACTTCATTGTTCACTAGTTAAGGTAGCACTGATTAGGTGTCATGCAGCCTGAAAACAACAGAAGCTTAGAGTTTCTCCTTTTGTTATTGAGGAAATATAATAATAATAATAATAATAATAATAATAATATAATAATAAAAAATACATGGAGGTTCTTTTCATAGTTTTGACTGGTCACAATGTAACATGCACTTGCGTGGGTTCTCTCCTTGTACTCCGGCTTCCTCCCACAGTCCAAAGACATGCAGTTAGAGGGGTTAGGTTAATCGATGATTCTAAATTGCCCATAGGTGTGAATGTGAGCGTGCATGGTTGTCTGTCTGTCTCTCTGTGTTAGCCCTGTCCAGGGTGTGCCCTGTGGCAGCTGGGATAGGCTCCAGCCCCCCTGCGACCCTGAATTGGATAAGTGGAAGAGAATGGATGGATGAATGGATGGATAGGTGATTGGTCATGGTGGTTGTAGTGTACTGAAGTCTACAGTGCTTGCTGGTTGACTGTCATGTAGCTACTGGGATATTTAATCCAACCCTTGTTTTTCCTAACTGTGAAAAGTGATACAAGAAGTAATAATCCTAAATTGAACACTTTCTCATCTAAATAGTGCCATAAGCCTGCAGGAAACACTGTGGTATTTTCTTCCTGTTACCAGTCTGAAAAAAACCCATCTGGTTCTGTAGATATGTGTGTGTGTGTGTGTGTGTGTGTGTGTGTGCAGGCTGGCAGGTTTCACTTGCCAATGGCATTTAAATGCTGAACTGAATGCCTGAACTCAGCCCAAACTAAACAGCATATTCCAGTCAATCTGTGGTTTGCCCAAGGGGAAATAGTCACAGTAATCATTCAAGGCTGTGTGTGAACCCTACAAATATCATATAAAAGAATATAATTTTATACTTTTCAGGACAAATTCAGGGATAGAAATGTGGGGCCTTTATGTCACTCAAAGAAGTGCATGTCTCCACTTCTAAACATACTCCTTCATGCAGTTGTTTTTGTGAGTGTTCTTTCACATTCATAACCCTTATTTAATAACGCAGCCCTGCGGCCTTGCTAGACATTATACATACATGCATAGCTGTATTTTCCAATGCAACTGTCCATATCCTGACATTGGATATTGCCAGCATTTACATCCCTAATACAAGCAGACATTAGAAGATATATTTAGAAAAACTACTTTATTTGTGTAAATTCATAGATCCTGTAACAATAACACAGTTTTACCCAGACTATGTCTCTCGAAACCATTGATTGTGTGAAGTAATGTCTCTTAAAACTTCACTTTTGACCTTGAAAGAGTTATGTTCAACTAAATCAAGAATGTACACTTTTGATATAGGAGTAGGCTACATTGGAACCAATATAATTTCTTAAAGATTATGACGAGTTACCTAACCTTTAGTAACCTTTGAAACGTGTTAATGTAACCTCCAGCCCAGAGTAGCCTATTTCCAGTTTAGGAAAACAAGTGTGACGTACAGTGGTCACAATGACGAACTGCAACCCCATGTTAAATAAGGGGATGAATGTGGGATTTTCCACGGACTACAACGGGGGACCTAGATCTCGTTTTACAGTAAGACTTTGTAACCAAGTCATTTTAAAAACTTTTCCAAATTTGTATATTTTATAGTTGATTAACATTTTTGAGGAACATGGGGCTGTTAGTGCAACGACAACAATATCCACAGCGTAGCTGCTTGTTTCAAGAGAGTTGTTGTCGTCTAAAGAACTACAACTCCCACATACTGAGTCGGCCTGGCTGTCTTTAATAATCACTGGGCTTATGTAGCCATGTCCCAGTCTTGTCTCTCATCTCTGAATGGTGCAGTACGAAGTTGAATGAGCTACTAGTTTATTACAGTCTCTCTTTATTTCTCATATCCACTGCTGTGAAGAAGGCGCCGCTCGCTCTACAGGTTGGTATATTACAATATCACCTACAAACAAAACTACATGTCTCCAGGTCTCGTCTGGAATGTGGTTAACTCGTCCTGTAGGGAATTAGTGTCCTCTGTAGGCTGTTCATCCTGCAGTGATAGTTTAATCTTTGGTGTGGCGTCACCGCAAATTGTGTACAAAGTACTGCGCTTTACCACAGTTTTGAGATTTTTTTTGCTAAAATATAGTTTTTTTTATTTTATTAATTTAAAATATAATTTTATGGTATATTAATACTTAACTGTATTACGGAGAAAAATATTGTAATTATTATTATTGTTATTTCAATACATTTATCTTGGGAAAGTGCTTTTTATTGTCTTCAAATGTTAAGTACCCTTTTCCTCTTGCCGAGAGACTTAATATATAACTGCATACCAATAACTTCTCAAGCAAGCTAATGTTAATACATGAAACATTAAAATTCATTACACCACACACTTGATTTTTATTTATTTTCATATTGCAGCTTCTGGAAATTAGGACATTTATAATATATATAATAAAAAAGAAGTGTTGGGCTTTTGTAGGCAGACAAACATTCCAATAATCAGATTAGAGCCAATGTAATCTTTGAACAAATAACAAAGGGACTCTGGTCTTAATATTAGTTCACATGGACACAGACAGCCTCTCACATGAAGTGACTTATTGTTAAATAATGTCTTAAGTTAATTGGTAAATCCTCAACCAATGCATACTCTTAGAATGATTTAGCAGTAATCAGTGACCTTACTGAGGTGAATTTGGATCATACACACATTAAAAGAAAGGAAACAAACTGTTCTGCCTTTAATAAACCACAATTCAATGCAGCTGCAAGTTTTTAAATATTGATCAGGTCATTTTCTTCTGTTTATCCAATTCAGGGTTGAAAATCAGCAACTGAGCTAGATGTACATGACAGTGAAGCAGTTATTACAAAGACTTTATATAGCCAGAAGAATATTCCTTTAGTAATATTTCTCTTTTCTCAACATTGTTTGACTGATCAGTCAGGATCCTCCACCTGAACCTTGAAGTCAACCTTAAGCATGGCGACCCGGAGGGTGCTGGTGACTGGGTGTTCTTCTGGCATTGGCTTGGCTGTGGCCGCACGGCTGGCCAAGGATGAGCTCAGACGGTTTAAAGGTCAGCTGGTCACTCATCTCATACAGTACATTAGTTGGTAGAAGTAACCATCACTGCTGACAGTCAGTGTGTTCCTTTTTTATCTGAGGCAGTGGTTGCCACAATGAGAGATCTTGGGAAACGGGGACCCTTGGAGAAAGCAGCAGGTGATTCCTTAAACAAAACCCTCGAAATCAAAGAGTTGGATGCCTGTTGTGAAACCTCCATCAAAGAATGTCTCAACAGCCTGCCGAACAGACGGGTGGATGTTCTTGGTCTGTCTTCCCTCCATCTCATAGATAAGCTTTAAGTGAATTTAAGATTTCTTTGCAAGTATACAGTTTGATAGCATAGGGTATTCTGTTATTACAGTAAACAATGCTGGTGTTGGCATGATTGGGCCGCTGGAGTGCCAGAATATCGATGCTATGAAGGAGCTCTTTGACACAAACTTCTTTGGCCTAGTCCGCCTGGTGAAAGAAGTGTTGCCTGACATGAAGCAGCGACAGAGTGGCCATATTGTGGTGATGAGCAGTGTCATGGGAATACAGGGTGCGTTTGTTTGTGCTAGCAAAAATTTCAGAAGAAGCATACAATTTAAAGAGAACTAAAAGCTAATGTCTTTCATAATATTTCTACCCAGGACTTCTGTTTAACGATGTCTACTCTGCCTCCAAATTTGCTGTGGAAGGATTTTGTGAAAGTCTAGCAGTGCAAGCAATGAAGTTTAACATCAAGTGATTACATGTCCTGAACAATACTTCAGCTTTAAAAATGCAGCCAGCCCACAACTAAAACTTGAGTTATCAGTAAGCCTACATTGGTAAGATATTTAAAAACTTAATGACTGTAAAGGGACAGTGGTCCTAGATTTATGTTTCTTATATCCTTGTTACAAGGACAACTCTAGTGGAACCTGGCCCTGTGGTGACGGAGTTTGAAAGGAAAATGTATGAAGCTGCTGAGAAGATGGATCTGTCAGGGACAGATGAAGAGACTGCCAGGATCTTCAGGGAGCTTTACCTCCCATACTCTAAAAAGATCTTCACTTCTTTAAGCCAGACACCAGAGGAAGTGGCTGAGGCAAGTGGTGAAAATTGTGTTTTCGTTTCACTTTAATGTTTCAGTAAAATACATTTTTTTTTTAGTGAAAACTCACAAGTATTTTAATTCTCTTTTGCTTTTATCTTTCAGCAAACAGTTAAAGTGATCACAGCCAAGGACCCTCCTCTGCGTCACCAGACCAACAGAGTGTACATGCCCATGACTGCACTGAAGCAAGCAGATCCAACTGGCCGACTGCCTCTGGACGCATTCTACAAGATGATCTTTAAACATGACCGTGTGTTTAGTGCTACGCTGGGGATCCTGCGCATTCTGAAGAGGAGGGCAGGAAAGAAATAATGATTCAATTGTTTCACAGATTAGAAGTATTATTCACAAAAAGATAGTTCTTAAGTGTGATAGCTGTGACTTTATTATATTATATCATTTATAACATCCAACTGTAAGGTGACAGTTTCATTCTGAGCAAAAGTGTTTATCATTTTATCAGTACAGTAGTAACTCTGAAAGTTGTGTTTATTACTCATTTGTGTAATATTTATGAACCTATCTAACAAGATTTCCCTCAAATTCTTAATTTTAGGTAAAACAAGAGCATAAAAACAATACAGAAATATGCTCTTTATACTGTAATGATGCTATCAAAATCTTAATGCAAAACTATTAAAATTACATATGTAATTACATAAATGATATGTCTGTGATTTATTCTTGTTGCAGACAGAATACTAATAAATAGTACATTCTATCACAAAATAAATGTTATGTGAATACAGATAATAAAAGTCTTACCTCCATTACAATAGGTTCCAGAGAATATGCAATCGTCTGTTGAGTAATCCCAAAGGTAAAGATAGACTGATAGGCATTATCAGTTGGCCAGTTACATACACTGTATAACAGTATTAGCATATATATTGTCTGATATGGATCAATAAGACATTTTTCTTTTTAACAGAACATATTGTGAAAAATATGTTTGGGGTAATTGAGTAATAGTGCCATCACATAGTTTGTCTAGCACAGCAACTCAAAGAGCAGGGGAATCCAAAAATTTAATGTAAAAATAGGGCACACTTTTACATTAAAATGACTAGGATTCTGTGGCAATATCCTTTCCTCTGGCCTCTTGCTTTGGCTGCTGTAAGTGCTGCTTTACAGGTAAGCTGCTGGTAGAAAGGAGTGGGTGGCTGCTCATTTTCAACCCCAAGAACAAAAAAATCCACCGATACTCTTGTTCAACTCACCTGATAAATACTAGTGACTGTTTGCTTGCAACATGTCGATTAAGAACCATGGCAATAGACTTACATGTTTGAATCCATTAAAATTAAGTGTGGAACTCTGCTGCTCTAGACCCACAGAGGAGGAGAAGTGATGGACGAAAGACTTAATCCCTCCCTTCAAAGTATTCCTTCCAGCAAGCATATGAAAGTTCTCCAGAACTTTTAGAAACATTTATACAAGAATGGAACAAAGACAATTTTGTAGTCAAAGGCATAACCATTTCAGATTTGAAATCAATTGCTTTTCATTGAGCAGTGCTGGAGCAAAAACAGTAATTTAATGTTTTTTCAGTGTTTGCTTCATACCTTTGAATTCATGAAGTACCAACCACCAATATTAATTCCTTCTGTTCAAATCTAGCCCTTTCTATGACAAAAGTACACCGCTCTATTTACTATAATATTGACCTTTTTCATGGTAGACTGTTTGACTTGACACAGTATGGAAAGCACAGGATCAATTAATAATAGCACAGTCGTCTTAAGTGTCCCAGTAAAAAACCTGAACTTGCATGCAAAAGAGTTGGAATACAGCCATTATTAATACTCCTGTGCTTTCCCTACTCAGACATGTCAAAATGTCTGCTGTGAAATACATCCATTAAGTTCATCCTCACAGCTCTTGTCACAGTAGACCTACACAGTGGATACAGGTGCTGCTGCATAGATAATATTTAATCTGCTATAACGAACCTCTGTTGTACAAATTATTACAACCTCTCATGGATTCAGGAGTAAAACCTCAAACACACAAAACCTCTTAACATCTGAAATTATTTCCTGTAACGACACCAATACTGTTCTTTTACTGTTCGTACAACTTTATGGTAATCCTTATGGGAGTATGTGCTACCACTTTGGCATCACAATTGCGTGCCTCTTGTTTTAAAAACACCAGGGGACACAGCTGAACCTAATTGGGGAAAACAACACAGGGGAAGGAAAACTAAATACAACACACGAGACAAGACTATCAAAATAAAACAGGAAATAACTAAACGGGACACCTAATACGACGAGGAGGACGCAACAAGATATGGGGAACACAGGCGGGCAGGAAAACAGAAACTCAGGGCATTAAACAAAAATTCCAAAAACACAGAAAACACAATCTAAGCTGGAAATAAAGTCATGGAAAACAAAAAAAGGAAATAAGGTTAGAATACGAAAAATCAAAATGACAAGAATAAAGAACAAGCTATGCAGAAAATATAATAACCAAAATGAGATGGTAAGCTCAAAACGCAGGGTCGCAGACCCAGGATCATTACACTTGTACCCCTAGCTCAAATTAAGATGAGAGCTTTTATCTACAAAGAGAGATACAGTATATGCTATCCTAACCCTCTGTTTCTGACTCCTGAAGAGTGTATGTCTAAATGGTCTAAAAAAACCAAACATCAAATACTTACTTAACACAGTGACTCAAAAATGTAGTTCCCTACAATTTTATTATAAGTAACTTATTTTACAACTTTTGACTGGAAAGGAAAAGGAAAAATGTAGGATGGTTTAATGTACATGGATTTTGAACTACTTTTAATCAAGTATTGAAATTAAAGACAGAAAATGTCTATGAGTGTCCTACTAACATGAAACCAAAAAATAAAAAAGTCACAGCCTCAGCTTGAAATAATGCTAAATGAAGTACATTTTATTTTTGTCCTTTTAGTACACAACAATGATTTTAGAAACAAGATTTCTCAAGCAATGATCTACCAAGAACAAACATATTTACAAACAGAACTTGAGAGATTGAAATGTACAAAACACTTAGTGCGGCCTGGTAGAGAAATTGTAAAACAAGTTATATAAAAAAAATAAACAACAAATAAACAGCCAAAAAACTGTTTTCATTGTAAGTAAGATGTGAACTGGACTGTGAACATGTTTCTCAGGTCTGGCAGAACAGTAGCTGATTCTATAATGAACAGAATAAACAATAAATGAAAGATATACTCAGTCTATGACACACTAAAGTGGTGGCCAACTTATTTCTGTTCATGTCACAAAATAAACATGCAAAACTTACTTTCGTAAAATTCTACTATTATTATCTGACTTTATGTTGAAATGCCCACAAAATGTTAAGGAAAGGATAACCTCTATTCGACAGACTTACGTTATGTGGAAATAAAGGAGTTGGTCATACATTACACTGGGTGTTAGCTAAATGACAGAAGTGTCATCTCAGAATTTTGTAAAAAGTTATAGGGAACAACACTACATGGTAGTGTTTTTTTCCTTGGGTCTATTTTAACAATCATCTTAAGATGCAACCACATAGCCCCTGGACTGATACTACTGTAGATGCAGGGGCACTATCCCACTGCATGCCATAAAACACCTCCCTGAGGAGTGACAGGGCATAAGCAGTTACAACCCAGTAGCCACGCCCTCATGTTGACCACTATATCACCACAGACACTCGCATAGACAAGGTGAGAGTGCTACCGAGATCTCAACTGCTGCAAATAGTCCATTTAGTCTGATCAGGGACATCACAAGCTTAACAAATTCTGCCAGTCTGTGTTCTATTCTGTGTTGGATCCTACTGAATCCAGACTCAACAAGACCAGCAAAATGGAGGAATGTTTGCAGGGAAGACTCATAAAATAGCAGCTGATACAAGCAAAGCTTAGCATATCTGAAATGGTGTTTAAAAAAATATACAGAATATAAAAAAAAGTAAAACATAACGGCAGTGAGTGGCTGATTTTATAGGCAAAACAGTTCTGTTTGAAACATATTTCTTTTAAAGTGAATATAAACATGCTTAAAAACTGAAGCTATCAGGGTTGGCAGTACAACTGGCCGTACATATACTTCAGTATCAGTAAGAAGCTACAAATGGAAGCATTAACTAAAACTGTATTCTGCTGATTCATTTTGAAAGGTGATAAAGAAAATTACCATGGATTAAATGCCACCCATATATTATAAATATCCATTTTAATCAAATGTTGTACTGGACCCACACTTGCCCTATTGGGCTGGCCATTTGAAGTGCTTCAGAGACACTCATCTACGTTCTTGTTCATAATACTCACATGGAAAACCACAAATCAAATGATGATATCACTACTCCAGAGCAATTCTTGAAATGTTTTTTTTTTTTTTCACTTGAACCTGTTTATCATCTTGGGGTGACACTTTATATGGGAAGCTAGGACAGACAGAAACAACTAAAAAGTAGTTTAGATAGATAAAAACAATAAATAAAAATAAATGAATTCCCTTCAGCATTTCACTTTTCCTCTTATCTACTTTTAAATGTTTGTTAGTTTTAGGAATGTCCCAAAGTCTTTGAAATGAAAGACTTGGTTTTCTTCATATACTTTTTTTTATAATAAAAAACAAGTCCATCTGTGACAGAATTACTTCATTAAATTGTCTGCTGTTTTGTTCAGACAACACACATATCCCTTTACTTTTTTTCTCTGCAAAAATGACTGGCAGACAATCCTCGTGATAAACAGTCAATCCAAATCCAATGAAAATCTTGGAAACAGGCTGACAGATAAAAATACAGACAGGCCCAAGAGCCAGTCCTCAAATTCTTTCACTCTTGGTCCATTTTCAAGCAGAGGCTATATGATCTTCATGCAAAAACCTGCATCTTGCCATTGGCCTCTGGAATTTGAGTAATTTGGGTCTGGGCAGGGACAGCAACTGCTGGGCTGGGTGTGGAATCCGACCAATCAGAGACACAGTGAGGAGAAGGACTGGACCAGTGCTCAGGAGACTCTGGAGAGGGTGTCAGGTAAGGGTGCTCACTAGGCAAACGAGGGTAATGCTTGGGTGTGGCATCCATTGTGGATGAATAGCTGTGCTGGGAGGGAGGGGTAGGGTAATCCTCCTTTCCTGCCATGCTACCACTAGGCTGGGAGGAGAGAGCCTGAGTGGGCTGGGCTGCTGATGTGGCTGCCTGGGGGGCCTGAGCAGGAGGCTGTGGCTGGGAGGACTGCTGAGGCATCTGCTGCTGGAAGAAGGATGGTGGGGCCTGTGAAGTCTGCGGTGTCGCTGGGGTGGAGGCCATGCTTTGCTGGTTGGTAATGTTGTGATTAATGAGCTGTTGCTGCGGCTGCTGCTGTTGCTGCTGCTGTTGCTCAGCAATCGAAGGCAGCTTTACAGGGCTTATAGTGGGTGTGGAGGTAACAGGTGTAGGCTGCAGCATGGGATTACGGTACATCTGCTGTTGGTGCATCAGCATGCCCTGTTGCTGCATGGCTGGACTCTGGGGGTGCATACCTGCCTGGCTGCTCTGCACAATATTCACTACCTGCTGACCACACTGGGCGGAAGGGGGCATCCGGTTGTGCCAATCAAAGGGCACACTGACAGGACTGACCATGCCCATGTTTAACCCCATCTGGCCTGAATTCAGCACATAGCCATGGTTGATATCTGAAGCCATAGAGACACGTCCCTGCAAGGACATTCCTCCTCCTCCTAGATCATTGAGTTGGGCTAGAGACACTGCAAAGGGGCCACCCCCCTCTAACATGCCACCATGTACCATTGGGGTGTTTGGAACAGACACTGAGGGGTGGAAAAGCCCTGGTGACTGCATGGCCACAGGAGAAGTGGGGTTGGTGATATAGCCAGCATTGCTAGCTCCCCCATGGGGAGAGTCCAGTGAGTCAACTGGGGACAGAGTAACTGAGCTCTCCAGTAAGGCACTCTGCATGTCCAGGGTTAGCTTCTTATTGCGGGCCTTCACTGACTCCTTCAGGCTAGTGGCATGCTGGCCTCCCAGACTAGAACCTTTGGCTCCAGGCCGACGGTTTTTCTTACCCTGTGGGGTGTTCTTCAGATTAGGTAGAAAGGCGCTGGGAGGGCACATGAGAGGAGACAAAGTGTGTCCCCCAGTGAGGTGGTGACCTGCTCCCCCATGGCCCTGGGGGCTCCTCACTGTGTTATATTCATCAAGAAGCTGTACAATATCATGGTGCATACGCTCCTGAGCAATGTCTCTTGGCAACCTGTCCATATGGTCTGTGATTTCTCTGTTTGCAAAGTGAGCTAGCAAAACCTTCACAGCCTCACAGCTGCCCTCACGGGCTGCAAGGAACAAAGGGGTTTCCTCCTGAAACCACAAATAAAATAAACATTTGTTAGATAAAAAAAATTTATAAAGGTGCACTTGTGAAAAAGTGTGGTTAAAACAATAGAGATGAATGACATACCTTGAGATCTTGCATATCTTTGTTTGCACCGTTCTTGAGCAAGGCAACAGTGGCATCCACATTGTTGACGGCAGCAGCCCAGTGCAAGGCGGATTTACCTAAGACACAACAAACAATTAAAATAAAGAGAAATTCTTTCAGTATAATGAATGAAATAGGGTTATCTGCATTAGGACATGAGTGATAAATACCACACACTTACCCAACTCATCAACTGCATTAACATCGGCATGACAAGTGATGAGCTCCTCTACCATGCCCTCTACTGCCAGCCGTGCAGCCAAGATCAGTGCAGTGGAGCCATCATACATACGGGAGTCAAGATCCGTGGCTCGATTTCTGATCAGAATCTAGAAGGGTGTGACAGAGTGAATTTGAAATTTTGATTTATAAATAATACAAATGTGCTGTAAAGATGTACAGCATTTCAGCCACTGATCTAGCATAGCAAATAACCAGTATGTGTTGATTACCTGGAAGACACCCTGTGCATCTGCAGCTACAGCAGCATGTAGCGGGGTACGTCCCGTATTGTCCTGAGCATTGGCATCTGCTCCAGCATCCAGCAACCTCTTAGCAGCATCAGCACGGGCATAGCGAGCAGCCAAGTGGAGGGCTGTCTCACCGGTGCGGTCTGTTTGGGCTGCAAGGGATGCACCCTGGTAGATTAGGTCAGAGATGATGTTGGCAGAACACTCTTCATTCTCCTCCTCGTCTGCTACTTCAGACTCTAAGCCACCTCCACAGAATGACGCCAGCATCAGAGGTGTAAAACCATCTGTTAGGAGATGAAAACAGGGATGCGTGAGTTTATGTCTATTCAGTCACTCAAATATACTGTATAAGAAAAGTATAAAAGTATTACTTGATTTCACTACCAACCTGGACCTCGGACATTAACATCCATGCAGTCACTTTCAAACTCTCCTTGAGGTGGAGTGAGGGCCATGGTGGGAGGCACACGAATATCTGCGGCTGCAAGGTGATGCTGTGTCCACTGTCTGCAGTCCACTGTATCTTCAGTGTCTGAGAGCATACTTGGCTCCTCAACCTGAAATTACAGGAAGAGAAAAAAAACATTTTAAATGTAAGCTATTTAAAAATGTACACACATACTCTTGTGATTGTGTGTATCTAAATTGACATGGAGAATTTATCGCAAATAACTTGCATAACTGACCTTGAGTCTTTTTGCTTCTGGGCAATCTGTGTCTATCCACTGGTCACTATGATCTCCAAGGAGAGATTCTTCCACAGTTTTTGGCATGTGTCTGTTGGCAGATGAATATGTGCAACAATGTAAATCCATGAGAAAAAAAAATAATTTCAAAAGAATCTTAAAGCAATTCTAAAGGCAATTAATTCCAAACAGTATCATAACTTACTTCATTCCCAGAGCATCCTGGCCCACAGGTTCTCTGCGGTTTTTGTTGCTGCTGGGCTCCTTCTTGAGGAAGAAGCCCTCAGGGAACCACAGAGTGCTGTGCTCTCTTTTTCTGCGAGCAATCAACATGCCTATCACAAGGATGACCAAAAGGAAAACAGAAGCTATCCCCCCCAGCATCAGATAGAACCCAATTGGATCACGGGGGTCAACAATCTTTTCACCTGTGGTGAGAAAAAAAGGAATAATTACATATTTGTACCTCATTAGTCTTAGCTCCTTTGTGTTCATTAAGTATCCCTACTCACCACGGACTTCTTTGAGGGGGTAGGGGAACTGGAGCATTTCTACTGCTGACAGAGCTCCAAGGTAGTCTGCAGCATTGTCAGCTGTAAGGAAACAGTCCTCTGAGCATAAGCGGTTGTCTATTTCTACATAGACTATCGAGCTACAGGAAGAGCAGAGAAGCAAGTGTTTAGTGCAATGTACAATCTACAGGAAAGGCTTAGGCTTTTATTTTTACTGTATGCCTGACTGACCCAATGACTTCCTGATGCAATGGCTGCACTGGCTGCAGCTCCCGCTTGAGGCGTGTGTTTTCGCGGGTGTAGGGGCGGATCATAGCTTCTCCATTGCTGTCCAGCCTGAAACGCACTGAAGTGTGTAGGATAGCACTTAATTTCTGCAGAAAAACTGTGCCGGTGCGAAGAAGCTCCTCTGGAGGCATTAGAACAACCAAAACCAAGACACCATCAGCAAGACTTTCTGGAACTTTCGGTGCACAGTCCAGGCCATCCCACCCACACTCTTCTGTGTTGCAGCCCTGGTCACATTTTCCATCAGCATAGTGGTGGATGCAGTAGGTTTCATATATTGGACTGGAGATGACATAAACAGAAGGATCAGCTCAAGCTTTGTCAGTTCTGTAAATACTAGGAAGTATCCTTTTAACAGAAAATGTAAACTCACTTGCAAACTTTCTCCTTGGGTTTGCAGTCAAAGTTGTCATACAGACAGTCAGCGTTGTTACAGGACTCGTCACATTGGCTATTGTTGAAGACACGCCAGCAGTGAGGGTCTCCACAATTAGCCCAGGGGTTCACTGCTAGAGAGCAGTCACCACCATCCCAGTGACAAGGTAATGAGTTACATTGCTTGTCACAAAAATCATCATTAGCTTTGCCATGACAGTCTGCCAGAGGGCATGAAGGGGCCGGAGGGTCAGTGGCTCTGCTGCGCTGCTCACACCGTTTACCTTTCCATCCACTGGGACACTGACAGTGGAAGAATGGGAAGCTGGTCTCTTCAGTGCATAGTCCTCCATTGCGGCAGGGCAGGGTTGAGCACCCTTCATTACTGCGATGCTGACACTGGGGCCCACCATAACCTGGTAGGCATGTGCAACGAGCCCCTCTTGTGGTAAGTGCACAGCTACCTCCATTGTAGCAGGATAACTCCCGACAGGACATGCTTCTTTCACAATTAGGCCCTGTATAACCCTGAGACAGACATAATTTATGGACTTGGCAATATGAACTTTCGAATCAAGAATGCTGTAATTTGAAAACTAGAACATCAAATTAGGTGATTTAACTCTTAATAGATACACTTACAAGTTGGCATGTGCAGGTGTATCCCTGGGAAGAACTGCTAGTCATTGAACAGGCTCCTCCATTCTGACAAGGCTGAGACTCACACACACTGAACCTGCTCTGACACCTCCGACCTAAAAGACAAGGTATTAATAGTAAAGCTCTACAGCTGGAAAAGAGTATTTGTTTACACACAAAAAAAAAAAGCACATTGAAGGTTCATGGAGAAGGGGAATTGTTAATAGCTGTCTAACCTGTGAAGCCAGGCCTGCAGACACATTGGTAGTCATTGGGCAACTGGATGCAATCAAGACTGTTAGAAGGAATGCAGGGGTTAGAGAGACACTCATTTATGTCTCCTTCACATCTTTCTCCTGTGAAACCAGGGGGACAGTTGCAGCGATATCCACCCACTCTGTCCACACAGGTGCCATTGTTCAGGCACTTAGGAGGAGCATTGCGCAGCCTCAGGTGTGGAGCACAGTCATCTTCATTGATCTCACAGAGAACACCTTTAAAAGGAGAGGGTAATTAAAAACTACATATATACATGACATATTTATTTTGTAGTCACGTATGGTCACGTAAGTGTCGTCTAACAAGCTACTAATAAGCATAGGGTTTTATTTTATATGTGCTTACATACCCAGTGTGCCAGGGGGACAGGAGCAGATATAGTGTCCCACCAAATCAATGCAAGTGCCTCCATTCTGGCAGGGATGAGACTGGCACTCGTTGATTTCTATCTCGCAGTCCTTTCCGGTATAACCTGGCATACACTATAATGACACACCAATTAATTTTTGAAAGCAAAAAATAAATGCTGACTGTTTTGAAATCTGACAAAAAAAAGAACATATTAAAACAAAGCAACAGACTTACATCACACTGGTATCCTCCCACATATCCCCTGCAGGTGGCACCATTGCGGCAAGGTTTGTCTTCACAGTGGTCCACTTGATTTTCGCAATAGCTTCCAGTGTAGTCAGCAGGACATTTGCAATAGTGAGTACTCCCGGTGTTAACACAGTGACCACCATGGTGACATAGTTCATCTGTCTGGAGCCCTAATTACATAGATTTGGAAGCAAAGTTTACAATAATAGCTTAATCACAAACTCAGACAGAGGTCACATGTCATCATGTACAGAACATTAAAATACCTCTTTGGCGAGCAGCTGCTTCACAGGAGAGTCTAGGAATGTCACAGTAACGGCCAGACCAGCCATCAGTACATTCACAGATGAATGAGGCATCCTTTTGGCGACAGCGTCCTCCATTATTGCATGGAGATGAGCGCCTGCACCAATCAACTGGTGTCTATGTAAGCAAGAAAGAGACTGAATTGAGAATTTATTTGCTTTATTTGTGTATGAAGATTGAAGTCCTAAACATGACATTTTAAGAGTGTGTTAGAGTATGTGTACCTGGCAACGGTTCCCAGTATAGCCCTTGGGGCAAGAACAACGGAAGGACTCCAGGGCATCCTGACAGATGCCTCCATTGAGGCAAGGCTGGGAGTCACACTCATTGACTTCATATTGGCAGTGGGAGCCAGTGAAGCCAGAGCGGCAGGTACAGGAATATCCATTGATTTTATCTGTGCACGTTCCTCCATTGAAGCAAGAGCTGGGGGGATGTGTGAAAATTGGGATTTAAACTTATATATATTACCTTCACTTTATATTGTATTGTATAGGTAGTTTTTTTTTTTTAAGTACATGATATAGCTCCACACAAACCTTTCAGTGCAATCAGGGATGTTTGTTTCGCAGTGGATACCAGTAAAGCCAGGCATACAGGTGCAGGTGTAGGAGTTAACATAGTCTGTGCATGTGCCTCCATTTTTGCAAGGGGAACTCTGGCATTCATTGGTCTCTAAAGCACAGCGAGGCCCTGTAAAGCCTGGCAGACAGCTACAGTGGAAGGAGTTCACACCATCTGTACAGGAACCTCCGCTTAGGCAGGGATCTAAGAGCAAAAGAGAAGAAGATGGCTTTAGTCAAATACAGTACCTGTCATTGAATTTGGTATTGTGTTTGACAGTAGCAGACATTTCATAATTCTATAAAAACTCTAAGCATATGCAGCCACTCACTAGGGGAACAGTCATTGATGTCTGTTTCACAGGTTAGCCCAGTATATCCTGCTCTGCAAGAGCACACAAACCCTCCGAGCGTGTTAGTGCAGGTCCCACGGTTTTTGCAGGGGTTTGAGATACATTCATTCACATCTCTGTTACACAACTGACCTGTAAAAGAAGAGTAACAAGATATGGCTGTGAGCTTCCGAGCAGACTATCTCTGATAAACACTGAGATGACTGAGTACAAAATTTGCTAACCTTGCCACCCTGGTGGGCATTTACATTGATAACCCATGTAGTCTGGTGTATGGATGCAGGCAGCATGATTGGCACAGGGGTTAGGAGAGCAAGGAGTAAGGACTTCAGCACAAGTGGGTCCACTGTAAGGAAGCTCACACAGGCAAGTGAAACTTGCCACACCGTCCACACAAGTGCCCTTGTTCAGACAGGGACTGGACTCACATTCATTGATGTTCACCTGGCAGAGGTTACCTGTCAAAATGACAAAGGAGATGAACATATAGCAGAAATGAATTTTCATTAGTCTGAGAATTGTAGATGTGACTGTGTATATGTATGTATTAGCATATTTTAATATACCACTAGGGGGAGGTAGACAGTTGCTATAGCCTAGGATGAAAACTCATGGAAGACATTAGATGGATCGTTTAGAAGATTTATAATAGGTTTAGTTATTTCTTCTCTACTGCATGTGCTATACATGCGTATTCTGCTCTTTCTACTGTACATTTTGAGGTTGATGGTGTGTTTGGCTACTATGCTGCCCGCTCACCTCTGAAACCTTGGCGACACTTGCAGGTGAAACCATTGAGCTGATCAATGCATGTGCCAGCATTCTGGCAGGGACTTGGCAGACAGTCATTCCTGTCTAGGTCACAGTTCTTTCCCACCCATCCCGGCTCACAGTCACAGCGGTAACTGGAAATACCAGAGTAGAGTTAATAAGCCAAAAACTGTCAGTTTGTAAGAATGAAATAACATTGACCTGATGTGTAAGTTATAGGATTAACCACAAGCTTGCTTGGAGCCCATTCTAAGGTTATACTTGGTATGTGCCCATATAAATCACTTTAAAGTTTTAGAAAAGGTGTTAACTGTATATACCCGTTAATGTCATCCCTGCATGAGCCATGGACACATGGGCTGCTGCCACACTCATCCACCTGAGAGTAGCAGTAAGGGAGTTTAAAGCCCTCAGGACACAGGCAGTGAAATCCGTTCTCTTCATCTACACATGTTCCTCCATTCCTACAGGGGCTAGATGCACACTCATCTATTTCCACATTACATTTGGGACCTGGCAGGAGAAATGTTAGACATAATCAAAGAGTGTTTTGTCAACATTTCCTGTGAGGATTTACTTGTTTTATCTCAAATTCACACTGTCATTTTCAGAAGTCCTTACCAGTGAAGCCAGGTTTGCAAACACAGTCATAGCGGTTAATGCCATCTTTGCAGATGCCATAGTCACATGGGTTGCTGGCGCAGTCATCAAAGTTTATCTCACAATTTGTACCTGGGTGGAAAAAGAGTTTTTATATTAGGATTGCAGAAACATTTTAACTATTTTAACAATGGCAGACAATGTTTCACTACATTTCAGAACACAATTCTATAATATTATAATAAAATATAATAAAAGATTATAAAATATTATAATTGTATAATATTTTATATACTTACACAACACCATTGTTATGTTGCTGAATACCAACAGCATTATTAAAGTGAATAAATCAGTGGCTTTAATTAACAAAGTACAACTATATGTTATCTCTCGAGATTTTTCTCTTACCCGAGGTTCCATGTTGGCACTGGCAGATGTACTTGTTGACCTGGTCCACACACTTGCCCCCATTCTGACAAGGGTTGCTGTGGCACTCATTTAATTGATTCTCACAGCGATACCCTGTATAACCAGGATCACAGTTACAGGTGTAGCTGGCAATGCCATCTATGCAGGTACCATGGTGACATGGGTCGGGCTGACAGTTGTTGATGTTACTCTCGCAAAGTGTCCCCTCATAACCTACAGAGGAAAAAAGCATAAATTACATTAACAATAAGGTACTTATCTAGTCATAAAGATTCAGACTTTGCTCCTTGCATCCCTGATCTTGCCTCTTCCTTTTTAATTTTTTCCATTCTATTCATCATATATTTATATATATATAGATATATATATATCTCTCTCTATATATATATATATATATATATATATAAATATATACATATATATATGCAATTTTTTTTCTGTGAATGTTAAATGTTCCTCTTTCGCTTTAACATAACTGTTATTTTGTTTAACTTTCTCTGTCTGTAAGTTTTATATGCTTGCTTTTTCATAAAAGCTTCAACAGTTGGGCTTTTGACCACTGTGGTTTCCATATCAACGGTGTCTGTGTAACAGACAAGAAACTTGGTGTGCGTGGTATGTGTTTAGAGAAATGCCGAGATGGGCAAAGCACTAAAGAAGGGCCCTACACAGGCCTCCCAGTCTTG
>VUQS01023430.1:0-10776 GCA_015108495.1 Heterochromis multidens | reverse complement strand
CCTAAAGATTAAGGGTATGGAGGCAGTACAATAATGATCAGAACTTCTTGTGACAGTTTAAGTAGGTCTGGACTAAATGTATAAACAGTGGAGATTTTTTCTGGCATGTTTGACATTTTATACTGTTAGGCCTTGTAACTAAAACTGTGCAAAGAATTCCCTCAATTATGAAATCAACACTGTCTTCTGAAAAGAGTTAATATGTAATTCTTTTCCAGATGGAATGTATACAGTCTCTACGTGTTTTTGTATTTTTTTTTGTATGCTGGAGATATTCCATAGTATAGGGTGATGCACTTTGAAGTTCATTATAGTGCACTGATGCAAATATACTTACACCAAATCAAATATTTGTTCCACATCTAAATCTTAAACAACAGAATCTAAAACTCCTAGATTATGTCCATTAAGATGGAGCCCCTGTATTATGGTAGCAGACCATAATGTGTCCAATCATGTGCAAACTTACTTGTTTGTTTTTGTGTTTACAGTTGATGAACTGTAGATAAGAAAGTGAATAGTGTTTACATGGTAGCAGACAGATAGACAGTAGGCATTCCTGTTATCCCCATGGCCCGTGTAATGAAGTGAACTCTCAGTCTCTCAGTTCAGCTCTCTCAATTTAGCCAGCATCTCTTCAGCCTATGGCAGCGGACTCATTTTCTGCAGCCAGTGTATAGTACCTCAGTTGTTCTTTTGCACAGAGTGGAGCTGGTTGCTTACAGAGACAATAGCCTTGATTTGAATCATAAAAGCAGTCCAGCATTATGACACAGTTTCTCTCTGCAGGGGAGGGCAGCACACTAATATTCAAGCACATTGCCTACACCACCATCTCCCCCTTGTCATCACCCTACTCCTGGTCCTGGTCTTGAATAAATTACAGGAAGGGGTAGAGCCATGAATGTAGCAGGGTGGTTTGGAGTGAAATTTGTGAGCTGTAGTGTGACGTAATCTATAGGGGGTCAGTCAAAAGACCTTGTTAGGCCTCACAGACACCTGCTTCATTAGGCAACCACCGTGGGATGAAAGTTTGGCAGTGCAAAGTTTTCAATAGCTGGATTCAGCTTTTTGTACACAATGGCTTAGTCCTATATTCTTAATTAGAACGTAGACATTGTTTTAACTGACTGAAATTCCCCTTTAAAATCTGACCCAATTATCCAATTTTATAACAGGTAATATATATTTCTGGCTGTGTCTCCAGCAGCAAGTGCTAACTAGATAGCAAAACAGAGGAAAGTGTAATGGAGTTCATGTATTTTTCTAGTAGGTGTAATAACCTGTGTTTTTATGTTTTCATCTGGCTGTGAAATATTTCTTTCAACCCTATGGTTGTAGTAGACACACTCCCAACTTACTATGCCAGGTGTTGACAGTATTTTGACTGCCTTCCAGCTGGAAGAAATCCCAGGGAGAGATTTTTCATTGTGCTCAGGGCCAGGCAGTTGTATTTACAGTTTGTTGCTATCTGTGAACTCAAAGTCTACAAATGCCTCATGTGCTTCATTCCTCTGAAAAACTGAAGGACTTCATTCCCATGAAATTCGCTGCTGGCTTTCTTCATACCTAATAATGCTTTCACAACAAAACATAATGGGCTGATTTTGTTACCTATCAAAATATTACTGTAATCAAGTAATGAACTGAATAATTTAGTAATTATTTTAACATGATCTAAACTGCAAATATTCATCTTTTTTGTTTCATTAAAGAATACACAAGACTAGTTGTAATAATCTTTAGCAGCACAAACATTTTATTAAATAGAAAAATGTACAACAATTCTTTTGATGGAATTTTAATATTTGTATTATTATATTTTTATTATTCTAATGACTTTCAAGTATTTCATCTTTCACTGTGCTTTAACTGATATAGATTCTGAGTGTTCAGACCTGCTGTAGCCAACTTTGAAGGAGTGCTGTGTTAAAATGGTTTGTTTGAGAAGATTACTATAAACACCACTTGAGTTCAGAAAACAAAGACAGTCTCTGATCCCATTAGTGGAGAAGTGGATGTCCCAGTTCTTCCTTCTGGAAATATGACCAATCCTTCATTGTTTTAGAAATGAAAGAGAAAATTGAACTCAATCTTGTTTGAACAATAATTTTAAATCTAGATCACCTTTTTCTTGGCTTTTTTGTGTCACACCCTGCCGCTCTACTCAAGCACACACACACACACACACACACACACACAAAGGCAATCATAAACAGAACAAACAACTCAGTGTTTTCGTTTGTATTGGGGAGAAATAGTGAGAGTGGAAGCCCTGGTGACAAAGTTCTCGCACAGGACTCAGGGGGAATCTCCAATCACACAAACAAAGATGTGACAGGCCAGGATTTATAACTCTGTTCTCTACTGGATGAAGAGCACTTCTCTTTGAACACTGTTAGCATTGCTTATAGTTAATGAAGGTAAATCTGAAGAATCTCCTAATACATTTAATTAGGAGATATTAATGTACATATTTATTGTAAAACCAAACTTTAGTGGCATCTTTCTGCTTTTGTATACCCAGCTGTACAAAGTACTGAGTAATTCCTCCCTTTGAGCATTTAAGATCCTTGGATACCTGGAACTATTGTGACACACATTGCCAACAGAGAAGCCTTTATTCAGAATTACATGTGAATGATACTGTTCGTTTGCAGTGTCAGGAGTGAAAGCTGACCAAAGCTAGTTAAATGAAGACCACCCATAGGTAAAAAGCAAAATGGTATGCTCATGCTACCCTACCTCTTTCACAACAAATCTCAAATGGAGTTGTCCTTAAGACTGTACCTATACAGTGGTAAAAATTATTTATTAGTTTGAGTTGCAACATGGCCATAACTTTATTCAAATTATAAGATACCAAAACTCACTCTTTCATTGCATTGTTTTTGTCTGCAGTAAATACATCATTCAGACATTTAAGCTGGTAAATGTATGTGGACTGCTACAGTAATGACATCATCAAAAGTTAATAGCAGAAAGGTAGAAAAAAAACCCCCAAATAGATTTAGTTTAAAAAAAAAGAGGTCTTGGTTGACTTACGTTCAAGAACTGGTGATCTGCACAAAGTTGGGAAGCAACTTGAGCATCAGATGATATTTGCCACTCTCCTTTAACATCTCTGTGCATGGTTGTACAAACAACAAAAACATTCCTGTGCTGATGTTGGCCAAAAAGCATTCCACAACATTCTTAGGATGAATAGTTTTAAAAGATCAGTTAGTACTATATACAGTGTTTAAAGAAAACTGCCTACTAACAGGAATACATGCTACAGGCAGACCAGAGACTCAAAGATAAAAGACTCAAATGCATGCCAGTAAGAGCAAGCTCAAAGTTAAAAAGGCGTATTTTACTTTCAGCAAAAAAGGGTTCTGTAATGATACTCGGGTGACCGTGTCATTCAGTTCAGGCAATCAAATCCGGTAATAGAGACTGAGCACAAAAAAAAAAGGTAGACAAAGGTAGGCAAAGTCACATACACGAAGAGGGTAACACAAGAAGCGCAATACAGGAACGTTTGAGACATGGCATAAAGACAATTATAGTAGACACAGGTGACACATTGGGGCGGGGCAGGTAATGACAGGTAAAGCATGAGGACAGGAAGTGGAGAATTCCAAATGAGGTGAAAGTTAAGTATACAAAAAAAACCCCAAAACATAAAGACGCACGAATACGACAATATAACGTAAAACACAGAATGTGACCTCATAAAGGGGAAATGAAGCAACTTCATTTTGGTAATGATGTGCTGCCCCACCCCCACCCCCAAAAAAGAAAAACTAACTAACTAACAAACAAACAAAAGGTTTCATCAGTCATTAAAAGCAAGGGGTCACTTATCTTCATTCCCATGTCTGTTCAGTAGGTGTATTCAGTAAAGACTCAAATTATCATATGTGTTTGTCTATACTTGTGCCTTTAGTGTGGTCAGCTACCATCATCCTTTCATACTTGGTGGCCATTCATGGCAAGCACGCTTCATGTGATAGGGGTGCTAACAGGCAGTGTGTGTGGACACAGTGGACGTGATGACTTTACCACCCAGACCAGACTGATTTATGTGGGAAAAGCCCAAAGAGCACCCACAGAGAGTGTGGGGAGGATTAGAAGCCCCTCTACAAAACTGGTCACGGCCAATCAGCAGCTGAGACCCCCTACAGACAGATGTCGGGACCAATTGTAGTACAGGATTCAGGTTGTTGATCTGAATCTTGATTTTATTATTGCTTGATAATTGTATGATCTCTTTATCGTTAAGGGCTACTTCATCTTCAACTTGAGCGAGCTTCTGAGGATTGAAGAGACACTTGGGACAGTCCTACTGCAGGCAGTCTCTATGAACACAAACCCAACTTAATCCCATAGTGATAAAACTCTTTTTTTCTCCTCTACCTTTCCATGATTCCACACTTTTGTTGGCTCTGCCACCTTTATTTTGTATCAGTTTGTGATGCACAGCAAGGAATCAGCAAAACACTCCTGTTCTGTGCTAATGTACTTATTTATTTTGAATTTGTCCTTGAAAGTTACTCTGAATAATGTAATGTATTCACATAATAACAATCATTTAATATCACTTTTTTTCTTCTATTTTGTATTGACTGCCATTGTGTTTTCATGTCAAAATGTTTAGCAGTGTCTCTCTCCCTTAATGTAATGTATTTTAAACATTTTTACAACTACATGATTTTGTTGTTTGGCTTTCTTCATATACAAGACATCTTGCTTGCTTACATTATACACCCCTACTCCATGATTAAATAATTTGCCAACAACCACTCAAAAAGAGGTTACTCTCTATGTCCTCTTTCACCCTGATTCTATTCTTCTTATTCCTTCCACCCACTCTCTGACATACACACACAGAGTGGCTTAGAGGTTGGACCTTTTTGCCTAAAGTAAACATACGTCAATGATGGATCTTTCTCTGGATTGTGGGAAAAAGTGTTTGACTTTCACACAAGCTCTCTAAACGGCTAATAAATCCTGTATGTGTACACATGTCTTGTTTCTGCAGAGAACGGGGACAGACAGAAGGAAAGAAAGAGAATTTTTACTTATGGTAGTCTTTTGTTTTCTGAAACACATGGTTCTTTGTAAAATTGTTCTCCCAGAAGGCAGTGGGACGAAACACAGAGAACTTATAGGATTCGCCTGAATAATATCTTCCAAGATCAGGATTCTTTGCCACTAATCATTATAAGAGAGGTTTTGTCCCTTTCCTGTCTCTGTAGGCATTTGCAACCCCACAGCAGTGTGCAATAGATATTGGTGGAGGAATGTATTTCAGACAGAGCTGGAGACTGACCAGCTGGAGGAATTCAGAGAACTATGACTGTGCTTCCGTGTGAAATAGCTACTTAAGACCACTATGAACAGCTGCTGGACAGTGTCCCCTCTTTCCCCCTCTTCACCCCCCTCTTCCAGATCCTTTCTCCCTCCATGAGGCTGTAAATCTTAAAGAAGAACAGAGGTGTTGGGGACTTGCTGAAAGGGATCCAGGGACGATCCTGGGGTTTAGTGCAAAAGGTCAGGTCTGTATTAGCAAGCCCTGGTGCCGAGACTTTGGGCTGATACCCACTGATGACCTGACACACACGACCAGAGCACTGTCCACCATGAATCTTCACTCTGTTGTCAGAATTTATTGAACTGGTGTAAGGAAGAGGGCACTGAAGGCCTGCTGCAACAAGTGGGATTATCTTAACGAAAGGCTGAGGGTCATTTCAGCCATTTTACAAAACCATGTTCAAATCCATGTAATCTGACAAATAAAGCAGAAAATAACCTGAGTTTATATGCAGAATTGATGCAGTGACGGCCTTGAAAAGTGTTTCATGTGGCATATGCTGCGACAAATATGTCAACTAAAAGACATATTGAGAAAAATGACTGAATTATAACTGCAACTGATCCCACATTAGCCTCTGAAAACCAGAAGAGAAAGACGTGGAGGGGTCCCCTGGTCTCTGTTCATCCTCTATCCCTCCTGAGTCAATTGTTGGGGAAGCATGGTGTCAACCCTGTGCCATCAATCACCTCCTTTCAGAGGAGGGCAGACAAGGCGGGGACCCGCCCCCCAGGACAGGGGGGTGGAAGTTCTCATGCCCTCCCCGCCTCCTGAAGCCCTGCGCCCCTACAGACAGAACTCCGACAGCTGGTCTGGCCATTAGGAGTAGGCCGAGACCTGAGGGCCCCCGCACAGCAGCAACAGCTGCCAGCCCACTGCCCCCAATCACCCTACCAACACAGCTATATAAAATCTGTATTAGAACAGCAATATATATTCATTCCTTTACATCCTTTCACAAAATGGTGACACCATATGTCATAATCAATATAACTTGATCAATTTCTGAAAAAAAAAAAGTGTTGGTAATTTGCTTGGGCACATGGTTTTGGTAACGTCATTCATTTAAGGAAGCACCAGCTATTTATGTTTGGACCCTTAATAACCAATTAAACAATTATGCCTAAGCAGGTGGCTGTTCAGTTGTTTTCATGCCATATTTCAGTACTCTTCCTCGAGCTAAAGACAGTACCAAATTATTATGGGATGAAACCAAAGCCAAATGACCTTATTTTTAAAAAATCACAATATTCATTAGTAGTGCAAAAATGTTCTTTCATCTGGAAATTGAAAGAAGGAGACATGAAGGAATATGACAGTTATTATAGGAACATTCTGTGGTCAATTGCCTATTTATCATACATTTATTTTTATCATTCATCATATGTTTGATTCCATCTATCCATTATCTATCCATTTTTTATAATTTCCAAGGATACAGGACACTGGTGTTTGGAGTTGGAGCCTGTCCAATCTGGCAGTAGGCAGTAGGCAGTGGTATTACTGACAGCATGTGCTGTATTATCAACTGCTTTCTTGATAGAATGTATTTAAATTCTGTGTGGTATAATTTTCTCCTTTGAAGATACTAAAACCAAGCCAAGTACCAAATTTATTAAACATATTTTTCCAGCCAGTTCGTCATGCAGGCTTCTTCATCAAAGCTCAGTCATTTTTTTCAACAATGGAATCACTACAAGGTAATATTTACCAGGTTGAGACTTTGTTTATACTACAAATATGTCTGTGTATATGTGATTTCAGAATGAGCTTTCATTTGAAGATTGCTGTTTGCAAATGCGTGTTGATTGGGCTAAATGGATGAGTGTACTCAGTCTTCTAAGTTAACGTGTGTGTTCCAGGAGTGAGAGAAAAAGAAGAGACTAGAGCGTTAGAAGAGATTACGCCACACTCCCTCAGGATGCTTGTTACTCATGCACTACTGGCAGCCGAGTGGTTCCCACACTTACACACTGAGGTGAAAGAGGCTGCACCCGCAGCCCCACCTGTGCCTTTTCATGTTCCAGCAGAGCCTTCCTGAGCCAGGATCTTCCTTAAGAAAAGAACAGGGAGAAAACACTAAACCTGGCTAGTGTGCAATGAAAACAGCAGCCAATGAGTAACATTTCTAGTTTACCACTAACGTATAATTACAACCAGATAGAACTAGAATGGGATAATTAGCTGGTACCTTCTTGCCCTCCTGCCCCCTGGTACCTCCAGCCCCATATACCATCTATCATACACTACACACACAAATATACATATAGCCTGAAACAAGTAGTTTTTACTAAAAGCCCTTCAATCTTCAAAAACCCTCAGAAATGCTACTGACGTTACTCCTACTTCTATGTTGTTGTCCAAGGTTTTGAAACTGAAATATAGTTTTTTGGTTTTATGAGTTTACCTGGTTTATCATGGTTGCTTCTACAGTATGATATCATGGCTGTATAGATGGATAAAAGCTATTTATTTATATCTGACCTGAAACTTGCTAATGCACCCAGCAACTGACTTGCTGCTAAAATCAACAAGGCTGCTTGCTTTGTCGGCCAAGCAGTCTCTGATCGCCAGTCCATAATGGAAGCCCCTGGCCCTTTTGTCCAAGTCTACTGAAGTGGTGTGAGATTACATACATGGTTATAACTCCCACCATCTTCATCTTTGTCACATTGGGTTGGTTGTGGAGCAAAACTAGATCCAACGAAAGATTTCACACTCACACACTGCAACAGCTGCTGAACTTTATTAAAAGTGGCTGCCTATACTCAGTGGTATTCTTAGGGAGTGAAAGCAAGCATCAAGTCAAGATAGGGGGTGAATTCTGGAAATGGAAGGGTTAGTGAACACAGATTGAAAGGTGCATCCACATTCCTTCCTCACTCTGTGCCTGGCTTAGGGGCACACTTGAATGATAAGAAAGGTAGTACTAAAATAAGACAGGGCAGTGAAGTGTCTGGGGTCAATATGGCTTAAGTGCTCTGAGGCTGAGGGATAACTATCATGCTTTAGGAAGATAACTTGCAGAGAATTGTTGCATATTCTGTTTGTAGTTTCTTTCAAACACACTATACATAATTGCTGAGATAATCTATTAAGACATTGTTGTCACAGCCTTTTGAAGCTTGTTTTATTGAGACAGATTTATGAAATGTATCTGTAGAGTAAAATCATGCTACCTTTTTACTTATATTAGGATTAATATTAGGAATAATATTGGGATTTTAATTCAAGTTATTGTTATCATGTTATTTTTATTCTTTTGCTGTCAAGTCTGAGAGAAGTAGTAGCCCTTTTCAGAAATGCTTGGTTGTAGTTCAGAGTGGGTGAAAGGTTTGGTGATAGCAGTAGACATTCCACACCAGACCATCCAAGGCCAAAGGAGAAAAGAAGGCTTGCAGTAATTCCACTTTTATTAAAACATATTGAAGAAAAACAACATGCCGGTCTGTGGCAGGGGGGGCAGAAAATCAGCATGACAGCTGGATCCAACATCCCTCTCACTATCTGGAAGCTTGTGCTTGTAAGCTACTATGAATGTTTCATCTTTTCCTCTCAGTGCTGTCATTCCTGCTTTTCTTCCTTCCCACTCATCTTCTTCAACTGCACCCACTGTTCTTCAAATAGCTGTCCAGACACTACTGATCAACCCACTCCTTTAATCTCACTTCCTCTACTTTGTTTTAACCAACTCATCCTCCGCCCTATTCAGTCAAGTTTGTTCCTCCATCTCCATTTCCTCTCTCATGGCCTTTCTATCAATTCCATGACAAACGTTTTGCTGTCCGGACACCCTGGAATCGTCTTCCAAAACATTTTTTTTCTTTACCACACTGAAAAAAAGGGAATTGGGTGGTTGCTGAATTTGCACATTTACTTCACGTATATCCTACATGACTAATTTCTGTTTCTTTCAAACATAATTTGTTCTTGTACTTTTCACATATTCTTTAAGGATATTCAATCGATTAAAATGAATCATGTTGGAATGAAACAAAATAGTCATGCTTTCAACTGAAGCTCCGCCCCCTGGAAAGGCTTTCTGGAGGGAAAAAGAGTGCACTCACCTCCATTTTTTTCTCTGGCTTTGGAAACTTTACTGCAGTCTGGAGTTCTACACTTTAAAGGTAATTAAAAATTTAAAATTAAAATACCAGTGAAAAAGAGTGTAGACTCTTCATACATGTGAATTTTACTGAGGGGGTGTTTTTTGTTAGCATTTTTATGTAGGCTGGTTATCCAGCAACATGAAAGGCAAATGAAAGGCTCCAGTTGGCTAACATTAACTGTTTTCAGATGATACAATAACCAAATTAGTAATATAATGGTATTTTTTTTTCTGTGTATGTAACAAACTTTCATCAATGGCTATAGTAAGTGGCTGAACAAGCAGTGTATTAACAGTTAAACAAGCTAATGTAGGATGGGGGATATGAATCAAAATCAAATGGCTTTAAAACTAAAGCATAATGTTGATATTTTACAGATCTCTGATATTCCCCCTGTGAAATGCAATAATTGATTCCACTTTGCTCTGACTATTGTTGCCAAGGCTCTGCAGTATTGGTGAGTATTCAAACTGTTTACTTTACTGTTTACTTTACTTAACTTTAACTGTTTAAATCACCTTTTTGTTGTTTTCAAAAATGCTCTGTATGATGATGATGATGATGAAGCAAATGTATTTCATTTTCTCTCACCCTCCTCAGGAATTCCTCATGAAAACACAGTGAAAAATAATTGCCGCCCTAAAACTATGAAGTATATGTAACAATCATTTTAAAACAAATCTTTTTCAAATCTTCTTTTCTTTTGACAGATCGAGACATGCAGTGATGTTTCTGCAGAGTGATCTTGGGAGACATCAGCTGTCAAAGGCTGACTCTACACAGACTTGCTAGTTCTGTTGCAGAAGTTATTAGAGGTGCAAAGAAAGTGCAGCCTTAACACCAACTTCAACTTCGGTTTATGGATGCACCGTTTGGAAACTAAGGAGCTTCTCTTCAGTGGATGGAGTACAGGACAAAGGGGGGACACCTACTTTGGATGCATCAGTGTGCTAAGGTAACTTCCACTTCAGCTACTGCCTTATGCCTGCCCTTGCTGGATGAATCTATATTTCTGTTCCCGCTGAAGTCTAAATCAAACTTTAGAGTTCCAGCAGTATGTTTTTCAGTGCTGTGTTATATTCAGAGGTGGCAAAAGTACAGACATTCTGTATTTAAGTAGAAGTATAGATACTTGAGTTACTTGGTAAAAGTTGAAGTACTGATTCAACTTCTTTACTCAAGTAAAAGTGAAAACGTACAGGCTCTGAAATGTACTCAGAGTAATAAAGTAAAAGTAGCTCTTTTGAGGATGTTTCTACCAGCTATTTTTGAATTATATTAATATAATAAAATTATATTAGTACATGG
>VUQS01023428.1:0-14926 GCA_015108495.1 Heterochromis multidens | reverse complement strand
GCCACTGCAGAGCTGTTAAACACCAGCACAGGACCAGATCACCTACAGAAACTGTCCATTTTTACTGTTGTAAAACAGTCAGATTTTCTCTTTAGCTCTGCTGGACCTGCAGGAACGTTCTCACTGCCAAGAGTTTCCAAAAGCACCTGGATGCTTAATCAAGCAAACATTGACTGCAGATTTGATTGGATGGATTTTATTCTGATTAATAATAATAATTTAAAAAAGAAGATTTTAACTTGATTTATTTTTGAGTCGTGGTCTTTGATTCAAATCTGAATTTTTGAATGACCAAAATCAAGTTGTTTTGGAGCACTCTAATGAACATTTTTATTTGACTAGGGCTGCAGCTATTATATATAATAAGGAGGCCATTGATTTCTGTGCCAGTCACTATGGAAGCTTTTTTTCTTTTGTTTATGCTGGCCTTTTTACCCAAAGTTAATGATCTGTGTACAGTGTTAGATTTCCACCTCTTGTGAATATGGAAGCTCTTGGAATTTATTGATCTGTTTATCTGACTGACCCACATCGTATTCAGTGATTTTAATTTGAAGGTTTATTTCACTGTGATACTTGTGTTGTTATTATTGTACTAGCTTGCTATCAGCTGTGTAGAGCACAGGACTTTAGCCTCACACAGCTGATAACTGATGAGCTTCAGTATCCTGATCAGGTGTAGGACCTGATAAAATCTCATTTCAGAGTGGCTTTGTATCTGTGCAAATGCAGCCCAAAAAACCCCCCAAAAAACGGTTTAATACTGAACATGCTCTTCTCCATGGAGTGAACAGAGTGTCTAAGATGCTTTTGGAAACATTTCTCAGGTCCTCGTTGGTGCTTTTCTGTTCTAAATTCTCAGCTGAGTTAGCCACCTCCACACATCACTACATAGTCACACATGCATAAATAATCTCCATTTTAATAAGGTTTCTTTTTCAAACTATGGATTTTACAGACATTCTTTTTATAGATGATCTTGGGAGTCTTTTGTAAGTAATCAGACTATCGCTTCAGTAATGTTTGTGGTGAAGCCACCGTAGAGACAAATTAAATTGTATTTACCCAGTTTTGTATTTAACCTGTCCTTGTTTTGAGGGACACAGGCCTACAGTATTTTTTTTCTGACACCCTATTAGCCACCTTGGGACTGAAATCTGTAAGGGTCTGGTGCAATAAGGGGAGGTTTTAAAAAAAATTTTGGCAATTATAGCACACCTGTGGTATATGTTTTTTTTTTTTTTTCTTTTTGGGGGGGTGGGGAGAAAAAGGTTATGAAAAGATGAAAAGGTAACAGAAGATGAAACGTTATGGATTTGCTGTTTTGATTCAGGAATGTCTTGTACATAACCATTTAATAAAGGGAATCTTTTCTTACGACACGGCTGTTGTTTTTTCCTGTGTTAGTGACACTTGTTTCTTTGTTATCAAGAATGTCTTTTATTAATCCCAACCAAATACTTTTGGTGCTTAAATGCAAGTGGGTTATCCCAGTTGGGTTTTTATGTATTCATTGGCCTAAGCCTAACTGAGTAGTTTGAGCCTAAATTGTTATCAAACATGAGGCTGTGTACCTTTTTGGAAACAAGGGAATCTGCCATAGACTATAGACGGTACAAGCTTTCATATCTGAAAAGCAACAAGGCAGTGCCTGGAACATGCAGTCTTTTTAATGGCCACCAGGGGGTGGTACCTATGGTTGCAAAAAGACTGTCCTATCAACATCTATGGGGAAACAACCCTAAGACTTGACCATTAGTAAGGTCTCAGTCTCTCATTTTGTAAATGTCAAGTTTCAGACAGGGAGATTATCCAGGACATTCTTACTGGGTAACAACTTCTGATTGACAAACCAGTTGTTTATGTGTAGACACAAGAACCAGATTTGTTTCTATGCATAACCGACAATTCCCAAGAATTTTATCACCAGCTGGTGATTCCCAAAGAACTATTAGCCAAAAACTTGGCATATCTCAGCATGGTGTGCAGTGTGTCCTTTAAAGAAAAACAGCAGGTGACAGGCCTAAAGAACGATCTACAACAGAAGGTTATCTGGAAGTCATGTCCTTAAGAAACAGGAATAAAATCCAGCAAAGACCTAACACAGGACCTGAGAGATGCATCTGCATCATTCTTAAAGGTACAGTGTGTTAAATCTCACCACTAGAAGTCAGTAGTTTGCAAATTGCAGTCAACTGAATTCTGTTTTCTTACCCCTCCCAGTTCAAGCTCATAATCCTAGCTATGGTGGCCGCTATAGGACAAACACTTTTTAGTCAGCCAAGAGAGATCAAAAACATTTAATTTAGACTGTACCCCATAACGGCCGCAAACGGTCAGTGTGTTTCTCTTACTGTTTTTATGTAAAACCATTTTTGTACACACTATATTATAACATATTTGAATAATATCAACACTTAGCAATAAATCAAGAATACAAAAACCAATATATGTCAAATATTTTGTGGTATTTTACATATTTTGAGTCACCTCAAAAACAGTGGGCACCATTCATCTGTGGTGAATGTAAGCTGTCAGTCTGCTGTTTAAGCTGCAGTCAATATGCCAGGTGAGAAATGTCCACATCTATTTTCTTTGGAGGAGGTTGTAAAATTTTGCAAAAGGAGTCCAATACAGGTTGATGAGTCGGTGAACCTCACTTCTGACTGATGACAGCAATATTGAAGTGAGCTGTGGAGGATATCCTGAACTTTTTTGCCAGTAAGCACTGCTGTTTCTGCAACTTTCTTTGAAAAGGATCTAACATTATATACTTCGGCATGCAGACTGTAGCAGCTAGGGATTAAACCACCAACCTTCCAATCAGTAGATGACCTGCACTACCTCCTGAGCTACAGCCACCCAACAATAATCAGCAATAAGTAATTGTGAAAATATCAGGAATAAAGAAGTGTGTTTATGCATGTTTTTGTGTGTTAGAGCTGGTCGTATTGTCTCTTTCCTTTGCATTTTCCCTTCTTTGGTGAAGGAGACCCCTTCTCAGATTTTAAAACATAGGTATCATCCTTCATATCTTGAGTCTGAAGGTGCAGACACAAATTAAAATTTGCCTCCATGGCACGCGAATGCCTACCAGTTCTCTTCTCCTCTGCCTTTGCTTACTATGTATGTGTGCGGTCTCTAGTCACGTACATAAACGGTGGACCGGTGATCTGCATCTGTATTCAAGATGACGGGGCAACATGGCGGCTTCCACAAACCAGTGCCTGCTCCTATGTATTTTTAGTGGTTTAATGGTAAGTTTATGAGAATACATCAGTTTGTTGGAAAACATAATTACACACTAATCAATGTACATTTATGAGTACAATATTCTTTTTTTCTATTAAATAACCTCAAATGGCTTAATGTATCTTTAAAGGTAACAGGAAGGGAAAGAGAGAGAAAAGGCTGAGGTATGCCAAATTACAAAGGAACTGGACTGACTATCAGAGGCAACAGGTCTGATGGAGTGATGAATTCAAATTGGAAATTTTTAGTTCAAATCATTGTCAAAATGTATGCAGAAGGTCAGGAGAGAAGTACAGCAGTGAGTGTCTACAGCCATCTGTAAAACACGGTGGAGGTTCTGTCATGGTTTGGGCTGCATTTCAGTCAGTGGTGTTGGAGATCTTGTCAAAATTGATGGAACTATGAAGACAGAAAATATGGTCAGATTTTGATCCACCATGCAATACCATCTGGCAACAGGTTCACTTTTCAACATGACAATGATCCCCAACACAGTGCCAATGCAGTAAAAACACACCTGGATAGAACCCAGACCTCAACTTTATGACAGAAAATAGAAGGCAGCCAATATCCAAAGGAAATCTTTGGTATGTCCTTCAAGAAGCCTCTAAAAAAGAAATTACAACAAAGCTTCCAA
The DNA here is from genome assembly GCA_015108495.1 of Heterochromis multidens. NCBI lineage: Eukaryota > Metazoa > Chordata > Actinopteri > Cichliformes > Cichlidae > Heterochromis > Heterochromis multidens. Next base: position 11,037 of record VUQS01023428.1, on the reverse strand, counting down.
AAAGAGTTCAGGCTGTGTTGCTTGTGTGTATAAGCTCTACTTTTGCCTTATTTCAATGTATGTTTGCATGTTTAAGTAAATTGTTGTGACTATTTCCCATTTTCCTGGCAAAACAGAAAGAAATGACGGGTAGCACAAGACTTTTGCACAGAACTGTACATCCATCCATTTATCTTGTCTAAGCATCATAAAAATGAAACATTAAACCTGAATTCATATTCACAGAAGTTCAGTGTTTTCAGCTACAAACCTTTTGGCATGGTATGACCCATTACCCTACAGGGAATATTGTTAGTCAATATTAAAAAAAAATCCTGACTACTAATGCAATTGTTACACCACATTTTAGCCTCACTGATTGAGAACTACTTCTTTAATATGTGAAAAGCAATGCCAAGCATCTGCAAACTGCCAACAGATCAAACTGATGTGGAAATAAATAGCAAAATATTTTGATTCTGATTATGTCTGTGTAGGTTCTCAGTCATCCAGGACATGGTAGTCTAAGGATTCTGATTATGCACAACATGCACTTCTTTAAAGCTGATTGTGTAAGACGCAGCAGAGTTTCCATTAAAAGTTTTTTTTCGCTGTTTTTTTAGCTTAAAAAACCCTATTTTCTCATTCATTCTTGTGCATAACATTTGAAGGTTTAGGTTGAGCACATGGTGGAGGACATTAAATGAGGCACAACTTAACAAAAAACAAAAAACAAAACACAACACATGACATTTTATTCAGTGAGCACCAGTCAGTACAAACCATCTTTTTTCCTCAGGAGCTCAAGTTTAGTTTGAACAGAGACATTAAAATCAGACAGCAGACGAGCTACATCTCAATCAAAGCGTGTGAGAGGAGGACTTCAGTCATTTAGTGTGCTTCATAAAAAAAACCTGCGTCACCTACAGAGTAAAAAATAAACAACATCTGGACAACACACATACATATATATACATGTTCCAACCTCATACAACCAAATCTGGATGTGAACCCGCAGTTTTCACACTAGGTCCTGCTACAGTAAAAATTAATGTTGATTTCCACTCTAATATTGTCACTATAAAGCAGACATGTTGATGGTGAAGGGTTATTGCAAACAGCAGGACAAACAATGTTGTTCTCAAATGGAATTTGTAGGACCAAGCTTTGAAAAATGATGTAAACAAAACTGGTGATGTACAGCGGGGGGGTGCCGTAGTGCACCAAAGCCTTCAAAATCACCTGTACTCTTTCATATTTGTAGTCTTGGCACGCTGAGCCCTGGTGGATTTTTTTTTTAACTGATTAATCTTTTTCAATATCAGATTAAAATGTGATAAAAAAAAAAAGATTTTAGTGGTAAAATGTTTTTTGAGTAGAATTCCAGCCGTTTAAAAAGTGGACCAAAAAAATAAAGAAAGAAGATAACACAAAGGATAAAAGATAGGTTATGCTCTAACTGAACAAGGAGGAAGTCATTTACATACATTTTATTTACATCTGAGATATGGCCATAGGCAGGGGTTTAAGCGAGATGGAAGATCTATAACACTTTAAATGAATGAGCTATTACTATGATCTGTAGTTTAATACATCATAACATTAAGTGAGTTCATTTTTCATGTGCTGGCGTTACCTCCATCTGTTGATATGAGATACAAAATGAGTGAAAACAAATCTGTGTTAATCAAAGGTTATATGAGAGCAGCATACTAGACAGTAAGTGCAGACTAAACTAAGGGGGTTTGCAGTAAGGGTAGTAAAGGTTATGGTAATGGAGTATGTTGGACTGGTTAGGGGTAGCCTAAATTTAAAATGATCATCCTCTTTAGTATCCCTCAGTATCACTCTTTAGCTCTTTAGCTCATGTAAAATCTCCTTATATATTGTAGAATGCAGTTGGTTAGATCCACAAAGAGCAGTAAACCTCATAGTCCCAGCACAGTTCAGCTGATCACAAGGAAAACAAATCTGTTGTGTGACATAAACTCACTGGCTACTTCATTAGTTACACTTCGCTAATACCAGTTTAGACCCTAGTTTGCCTTCAGGACTGTCTTAATTCTTCATGGTATTACAGCAACAAGGTGCTGGAAGGATTCCTCAGAGATTTTGATCCATATTGGTATGATAGCATCACGTAATTACTGCAGATTTGTCTGCATCCATGATGCGAATCTTCCATTCTACATCTCAAAGGTGCTCTACTGGACTGAGATCAGGTGAGTGTGGAGGCCGTTTGAGTACAGTGAACTCATTGTCATGTTCAAGAAATCAGTTTAAGATGACTCTTGACCCTACCATCCAAATGTTGAAGCAGAAATCAAGACTCATCAGACCAGGCAACATTTTCCAGTCTTCTGTTGTTCAACTCTGGTGAGCCCGGGTGAACTGTAGCCTCAGTTTGCTGTTCTTAGCTGACAGGAGTGGCACCTGGTGTGGTCTTCTGCTGCGGTAGCCCAACTACTTTAAGGCTGTTCAGAGATGCTCTTCTACATACTTTGGTTGTAACGAGTAGCTATTTGAGTTACTGGTGCCTTCCTATCAGCATTCTCTGTAAACCCTAGTTTCTCTAAACCCCGGTTGTGCGGGAAACCCTAGTAGATCAGCAGTTTCTGGAATACTCAGACCAGTCTGTCTGGCACCAACAGTTGTGCAACGTTCAAAGTCATGTAAACCTTTCTTTCTTCTTTCCCTTTCTTCTGCATTCTGGTGCTCGATTTGAACTTCAGGTCCTCTTGACTATGTCTACATGCCTAAATGCACTGAGTTACTGCCATGTGATTGATGAATGGTTGAACGAGTGTATCTAATGAATCAGCTGGTGAGTGTATTTTTCCCCTCGCTGCACTGCCACACTGTTTCCCACCTGCCAAATCCCTCATTAATCCCTGGACCTAAGAAATTGACACTTTTTCTAGTGACACATCAGTCATTAGTTACTCTAATAAAGTCTGAGAAATATCTCACTACATGCGTACAGTTGTTTCCACATGCTTCACATGAGCTCATGTGATATTGTCTACTTTTGTATAGTTAACCAATTCTAAAATAAAAAAGGTACTGAAATTTTAAAAAATCATATGAGTGAGTTACACCGGGTAACTTTCATACCAATGAACTCACACACATGGGTTCATTTTAACTACATGTCACACACGCTGCACTGCTGCTGATGCACGGGCTCACCAAAGCACCACATGTAGTGCCCAATCAATTTCAATGTTTGGCTAATATTTGCAAGAAATGCCAGTTCCCTGCTGTGTGAAAGAAAAATTACTGACTCACTAATCTCCAAATTAAAAGCATATGCTTATGACCTCATTTTAATTTAAAGCCCTACATTTTCAGTAGGTCTTGGGGATGAATTAACATATGGTTAGTTTTCGTCTTTTATGGGATTAGTAACAATAACAGAAATAGCAAACATGTTCCATCATCAGTATCAGAAACACATGAAGTTTTCCTATTATATTCCTTGCTACTTAACGGTAGCCTATTTGATGCAGAAGGCTCTAACCTCCAACACTGTAGTGGCAACAGAAATGAGGTGGAAACTTCACAAAAAAAAGAAAAAAAAAGAAAAATCAACATTAGGATTGACAGAAAGAAAGAAGACAGAGTTAGTAGACCATACCAGAGAAGTTTGTCCCACTCGGTATAGAACACAACTTTTCATGCCGTTATATTGTACTGTTTTTCTACACAACCCCTTTAGGTGGCTAGAAAGAGAAATCTAGACATGGACAGACATGTAAGACCCGTAGGATTACATCTGGCTTTGAGTGGGAACTAAACATGAAACCAAAACAAAGACAACTTAAAGAGGACCTACTATGCTTTTTCTTTTTTCTGTCATATTTCTATCATATTTTTACTGTTACAGTGTTATAAGGATGACCAAAGTTTCAAATAATGAGGTCAATGCATGTGCAGGTAATCCCCATGAGCCAAAAGCTCAGTCTCTTGGGCCTTTATGAGTTTGAGTGGATATTCCTTATATGGTAATGTCAGGCACACAGCTCTGTCTGTGAGCTAAGAAACCCCACCCACTTGCTGCTGAAGTCTTAAATTCTATTTACGAGAGGCAACCAATCAAAAGAAACATTGCTTAAAAGGGATCTGAGCTAAAATCTTTTTTTTTTTGTTCAGACAGTGGATGCACTGAGGAGCTTCCCCAGTATAAGATAAATAAGGATTATTTTGAATTGTGAATCAAGCAAAGTTACTCTAGCACAGTCCAAGACTAAAAATATGGAGCTGGAAATGAGCATAATAAGTCCTCTATAAATGTGTGTGCATGTTAGTGTGGGAGTATTTCTCTGTATGTTTGCATGTGGGAGCTAAAGTACATCATTATGTGTGTATGTGCCCGCATGTGTTTCCCATTCAAGTGTCACATCTTCTACTAGATCATGCCTGCATGTGTTTGTGTGTGTTTGCTCAGTTCCTCCTTTGATGCATGTTGCCCACATATGTGTTCTCTATACACAGCACTATGTAGTGGTTGGAGCAGGAGCGGATGTGCTGTCCTAACAGTCGTCCTGTCTGCAGCAGGGCAGCCTGACCCGTCACTGCCATGTCGGCTGTCCTCCACGCCTCGCAGTAGTTAGTGGTCAGACGGATGCCCATGGTGCTGGAGCCATGCCAAACCAGCTTCTCTGGCCTGTAAGAGAACGGAGAGACTTAGTGCGGAGTTCACACAGGCTCTACCTGGGCTAAAGCAGTTTAGGTAAAGAAAGACAGGATGAGAGCTGGAGGGATAAAAAAATGAAAGACAACGTCATTGAGGTCAAGTGCAGTGGTTATCAGTTACTTCTTTGAAGGCTGTCGGTTCACAGCCAGAAGAGCCTGTCTGTGTGAAGTTTGCACATTCTTCTTGTGTCTGGGTTCTCCACATGGTGTTATCTGTCCAGCTGGAAAACTCACCAATACTTTGCTTCACAAGGAAATATTGCACCAAACTTATTGGATAGCTTTAGTTAATATTTTCTTTGTAGTTCAAGATAATGCACTCTTACAGAACAGTTCAAAATAGCCACACACAAAGTAAATTTCTACCTCCACTTTAATCTGTCTAAGAATCTAATATTGAGACATTATAGCACCCACAGGGGCAATTATATGAAAAAAAAGAAGATATTTTTAGTACATTTTCTGACACTTTTACTTGTAACAGAGTATTTTTATATTGCAGTGTTGCTACTCCTTTCCCCTCATTATCTGAGATTAGACAGGTATATCGTCTCCTGGAGATCTGTCTCTATCTAGTGTATGATAAGAACCTGCCCATTCCTGCGTTATTAGGACCAAATTGAATCCAAGATTTACTTCTTCTGAGATCATAACTCAAGAACTAAAGCTATAATATATAATATTATTTTGATAATATAATCCTTTACTGACTGTTAAGCTTGTCAGGGTAATGCAACACAGGCCTTTGCTCTTCTCTTCTTCTTACTACATCACATGACATACACTGGCACAGATTAGTGGGAGAGAGAAAAAGAGAAATGTCTTTCTTCAGTTCATGAATTCATCAAATCGCTAATTTAACAATGAAAATTGCACAACTTGACCTGAGTTTATTGGTGAAAGAACAAAATCTCACCGACAAGAGATCAAAAACATTAAATTTAAACCATATCCCATAACAGCCCCGGCAGCCGGCGTGTTTCTACTTCTGTTTGTGTAAAGAAAAATAAAATAAAAAAATTTGTACACACTATATTATAACATATTTGAATAATATCAACACTTAGCAATAAATCAGGAATAAAAAAAATGGATATGTGTCAATTAAATATTTTGCGTTTTTACCCCTGAGTCACCTCAAAAACTCTGGCCACTGTTCATCTGTAGTGAGTGTACGCAGATAGAAAATGACTCCAGACCAGATCCGGAGTTTTTTTTACTATCTGTGTAGGCTGTCAGTCCACTGTTTACTTCAGCAAGCAGTTGATGTGCCTGGTGAGAAGCATCCGTATCTATTTACTTTGGAGGAGGCTGTAAAACTTTGCGAAAGGAGTCCCATATAAGTCAATGAGTCAGTTCATTTCTGTCTGATGACAGACTGAGGTGAGCTGCTGAGGATATCCTGAACTTTTCTGTCAGTGTTGTTAGTGAAACTTTCTTTGAAGTGGATCATTGTCGGACTCGGACACTTAGCAAATAAACTCTCATATGATGTGAAATGTAATCAAACTGTTATCAGAGGGAAAGTGTGATTTTAAGGACATGGGAGCCTAACATTAGCTGGCATAATGTTAGCTTATAACCAGCTGTTGTTGTTCAGCTGTCTGGAAATGGGAGGGTCAGACGTCTAATCTGCTGACAATAAGTAAATGTCCTAAGAAGCCCTGTACTACATATGTGGCAGGTCTCTAGCCACATATATAAAATACAGTTAGGTGGAACTGCAATGTCTATCTTGGTCACTATATTCAAGATGGCGTGACAACATGGCTGCTTTTTAATGGATTAATTCTGTAAGTTTATGAAAACACATCAGTTTGTTGGAAGACGTAATTACACACTAATCAATGTATTTTTATGAGTACAACATTCTTTTTTTCTATTAAATAAACTCGAATGACCGACTGTACCTGTAATGAAAAATGCCTGTGATCAGAGACTGTATATAAGAGATGGACGTAACCACCATGACATCACTCACTAGATAGTGAAATCCTGTTTTGACACCTCCAGCTGAACATTTTAGCTGTTTGGCCGTCCCCTCAGTGTTTAGAAACAGGGGGACACTGTATGCTCAAATGGTAGAGACTTGTCATTCACAATGGGCCCAACCTAAAACTTACCTGACTTTGAGTCTTTTATAACTAAATAGGATTATAATTTACAAAATCAACATCATGCTGTATTCAATAAGACTTGAGGCTAGTGGTTGAGACTATAAACTCATCAGGAACACTTTTACTGAGATAACAGAACGACTGAAGTAGGGTTATTTTCTCACAGACTTCTTTTTTTTTTTACAGTAAATAAATGGCCTTAAAAATTATAAACTGCAGCACCCCTACCTTTGACATACTCATATGTTTGAGATATATTCTGTCTGTTACCAGTTTCAATTTCCTAGCAAAATATCTATGCTAGGAAATGCTCAAGCAGGCTGGCAAAACAAAAGCTATGTATTACCTGCATTTTCTGTGAATTCAGAATCAGAATCAGAATACTTTATTAATCCCAGAGGAAATGATGTAAAGTTGAGGAATGGAGCAGCATCTCTCTGGGAGAAATAAAAAATATCTCCATCCTCCATCGTGTTCTCCTTTTTGTCTACTCCAGGTGCTCATAAATGCATTTGCCAGTACCACCACTGTCCATCTGAGTGAGAGCTGCTGTCCACATGAACATGAGATTTATGGCCTGTCTGTCATAAAACCTTTCTATTCAGCATTTTAGCCCAACTGGAACTCCTACAATCATCATTTTGGCAAATGGCATCATTTTTCATTTCTCTGCACACACATACTTTCCCCTATTTGCTCCCACCCACTTACCACGCTGAGTCAGTCATTATATTGCTTCCATCAAAGGAGTAGATGGGTGTGGACGGGTCAAACACGCCTCCGTTCCCAGAGAAGATGGACATCCAACTACTGAACAACACTTGACCCTGAGAGCAGGAGAGAGGGAAAGAATTTGCTTAAGAAGATGCCAACAGTAAACATATCATCTGTTAGAAATTCTAAATGAGAAAATACAAAACCCCAGAAAATATATCAATTCTACTTTTTTGAACAACCTTTTCTCTGTTTGAAGAAAACTACATAATACAGCGCAGGACTTAAGGTTTGATTTCCCAACAATTACCATGTAATTCTGTTGTATTTGGGTGTAATTTTCAATACCTAAAAATACTTCCCAGTTCCTAATGATTCTTAAAATGTAGGTACAGCGGAACAAGGAAGTAACTGTTGGCAACATTAAAGAAATGAAGTAACAACATTTCCCTTCTTAGATTATAATTAGTGTTATTATGGAAGCAGGCTGTATTATAGAGTATAGTAACCTCCCCTTATTATACTGTTATTACACAGTTTTAGTAGGGGTGTGGGCTCCTTTTCACACTCCTTTTTACGTAGTGTTATTTGGGGTGCAGTCTGTATTATAGAGTATCCCAAACTCCCCTTCATTCAGTGTGTACGTGTATGTGTGTGTGTCCATCGTGTTCTAATTTTTTATTTATTTTATTTATATACCCACTGTACATATATACATACATATGCTCACTGTGTACATACATACATACTTACCTAAGTTTACATATATAAGTATAAATTTTTTACAATACACATGCACATATTTTTATTTGATCCTATTTTTATATTTCTAGATTGTATAGTGTACATCTGTATTTTTATTCTATTTATTCTATTCCATTGTTTTTCATTTTTGCTGCTCTTGTCTCTGTCCACTTTCTGCCGTGACAATGCAAATTTCCCACTTGTGGGACTAATAAAGGTTTATCTTATCTTATCTTATCTTATACACTGAAATAACTCAGTAATATTAGGGATGCAGACTGTATTATAGAGTATAGAGTATTATAGAGTATCAATATCAAAAGCCAGTAAGACAAATTTTTCCTGTCTCATGAAAGTGCTACTTGTCACTCCCTTGTAACCCCAATTTTAAGAATCACTGGGAATTTCTAAGTATTTTTCCACACTGAAAATTACACTCAGAGAAATTTGATGCTGGAAAATAGCACCTTTGTTGCAGCTTGTATTATGTAGTGCTATGAAAAACTATAAACCTCTGCTCACCCTCAGATTAACCACAGGCATATCATTGCGGTCAGCCTTTCTGACAATAGTTGCCAGGTCCTGGAGGTGTGATGACAGGAAGGCCCTGTAGGTGGAGGTGAGCCCCACAGAGCGTGCCTGTTGGTAACACTGGAAGTCTGCGCCACGGATGCCACGCATATCCCCTTTAAGCGGGGCATTCAGTGCTATGAGATGAAGCTAGACAAAAGAGAAATAAAACACAGAGATTAGGAGAAAATATTCTCACTAGAAACCTGATGTGTTATTCATTACAGATCTAATATAAAATCAGAAAGGCCTCTGTTAAGACAAATCATTTTAGCTAGCCGGATGTGGAATTGAGTTTAATATGTGATATGTTTTTGACTCACCCCAGCGACTGCATTAAAACTCTGTGGTAGCAGGTTGTAACTGGGCTGATATCCTCTGCTGCCCTCCTGCAGCTCCTGGTCAACAAAAAGTTGAATAAGTATGTTTAAAGGTATTTTCAAAGATCAATTCAGTCAGTTGGCAGTGTGTGTTTGAACCTGGCTGTGTATCCTGTGGGGTCTACTCCATTCTCCAGGTCTGCTAAGGGACTGAGATGTGTCTGATGAGGAAGGTTCATAATGGATCAACTCTCCGAGCTGACAGACACAAAACACACAACAAGTCATTGAAATATGGGCCAACAGAATTACTGCTGATGTTGACTTAAATGATATTTCCTTAAAATAAATGTTTGAGCAAATAATAAAGAAAAAATGACACAAAGAAAAAGAAAAACAAAACATAACCACTGTCATGATGCCCATTATCTGTGACTGGGGTTTTAGGTTTTGTCAAGCCACCTAATGCAGAGAAACTCAGGTTAGATTGAATTACTTTGTAGTGCACTCATCTGGTCCCATTCCTGACCTGAAATGCCACTTTCGGGTTTGGAAACTCTAGACTCTACTGCTAAAAACTGCTGGATCACTGGAGAGATCCTTTATATGAAATTTTGGTCAGTTTAAAAGAGAATTTGATATTGCTGTTCGCACACGTTTGAGATATGTGGTGAAAATTACAGTACAGTACAGTACATGAGGACATAATGATTCTTCCAGACAGGGATGTGAAAATAGCAGCCTCACAGGAAGACAAGCAGCAGAAGATGATCTTAAAGAGGAAATTAGCCAAATTTAATTTAGGTATGTTTTCTGATTTTTATGGACAGAATCTTTGGTCATACATGAATCTTTCTGGTCATGTCTTACACACCTGGATCTTGAGCCAGCCACTGCGTGCTCTGACATACAGCTCACCTCCCCTTTCAGACACATATGCCAAGGTACCTTCAGCAGCACGGTGTGTCTCTTGGGTGAGGGCGTGGATCGTCTTATAGGTGGTTACCTGAACACAAACCATCACAGCATCGGTGATGACACTTTGAAAAGTAATCTAATCATTTGTTTCTCCATTTATTTCCAGTGTGGTTACATGTCAGCAGTTTCTTACAGGATTTGCATATCCTGGAGATCCTGGTGGACCGGGAGGACCAGGAGGGCCGGGGATACTGACAGCTGATGACAACACATGGGAATTACATTTAACTCATAAAATCAATACACATATAGTACAGGCTGTGGCTTAGTACTTTCTTTTTCTTTTCTTTCTCTTTTATAGACACACATACTTGATCCAAATGGAGGTGGTGCTCCTGGGGGCCCAGGAGGGCCAGGGGGACCTCGGGGTCCAGGTCGTCCAAACCCCTGAGGTCCAGGCTGACCGGGAGAACCAGAAGGACCCATTGGACCAACGATAGACTCACCTTTCGGACCCTACAGAAACATATAAACAGACTAGTTCAATGCATCTTAAAAGGGTGGCATTTTATAATCTGCATGGTTCTGACCAGAAGATCCAGGATATTTTTTATAGCTTTTACAAATAATCATTTCAAAAATATAAAAAATAAAAACCCTCCAGTTCTGGAATAGTATTTTCACCATGTAGTTTAACTTACCACAAGTCCTGACCTTCCTGGCAGCCCTGGAGGACCAGGCAGGCCCGCGTCCCCCTTTTCTCCCTTCTGACCTTTGTATCCCTGATCACCTTTAGCCCCCTGAGAGATTAAAACAGTACAGAGGTTTCACTGCTCTGCCATTGAAAGAGCATCAAGGTGCTTTATATTGTAAGGTAAAGACCCTACAATAATACAGAGAAAACCCCAACAATCAAACGACCCCCTATGAGCAAGCACTTGGCAACAGTGGGAAGGAAAAACTCCCTTTTAACAGGAAGA
>VUQS01023427.1:0-12155 GCA_015108495.1 Heterochromis multidens | reverse complement strand
ATCCAGGTCTTTATGTCTTTAAGACATTCCTGCAGTTTAACTAATTGGTGTGTGTCATCTGGCTTAATGGATAGATACAGCTGGGTATCATCTGCATAGCAATGAAAATGCCTTCTAATGATACTGCCTGAGGGAAGCATGTATAATGTAAACAGAATTGGTCCCAGCACAGAACCCTGTGGAACTCCATAATTAACCTTAGTGTGTGAAGAAGACTCTCCATTTACATGAACAAATTGGAGTCTATTAGATAGATATAATTCAAACCACTGCAGTGCAGTATCTTTTATACCTACGGCATGTTCTAATCTCTGTAATAAAATATTATGATCAACAGTATCAAACGCTGCACTGAGGTCTAGTAGGACAAGCACAGAGATGAGTCCACTGTCAGAGGCCATAAGAAGATCATTTGTAACCTTCACTAATGCTGTTTCTGTACTGTGATGAGTTCTGAAACCTGACTGAAATTCTTCAAATAAACCATTCCTGATCAGCCAAAAGAGGGTTTTCAGGGAATACTGTTAAATGTTCAGTTTCTATGCCTCAAGTCAGAACAAGATCCAGAGTGTGATTAAAGTGGTAGGTGGGCTCTTTTACATTTTGAGAGAAGCCATTTGAGACTAATAATAGATTAAATGCAGTGCTACATGAGCACTAAATCAGATAAAAAGTCTAAGAAATCAGAGAGAAACTCTGAGTAAGGGCCAGGTGTTTTCCAATTAGTGTGGACAAGGCTAAGAGTCAGGCTTTCAAATGAATTAAAACTCTTTCTGGGTCTATCGTTGGTTAATAAGTTGGAGTGGAAGATTGCTGCTACTGCTCCTCCTCTGCCTGTGCTTCAAGGATTCTGACAGTTAGTATGACTCCGGGGTGTTGATTCATTTAAACTAACATAATCATCCTGCTGTAACCAGGTTTCTGTAAGGCAGAATAAATCAATATGTTGATCAGTTATTAAATCATTTACTAACAGGGACTTAGAAGAGAGAGACCTAATGGTTGATAGTCCACATTTAACAGTTTTACTCTTTGGTGCAGTTGAGGATGCTATATTGTTCTTTCTTTGTGAATTTTTATGCTTAAATTGTTTTTTGGTCATTTTTGATTTGATTTTTGATGGTCTGGGAGCAGACACAGTCTCTATGGGTATGGGGTTTTGGGGGGATGGAACTCTGCTTCCTGATCTCAACTCTGGATAGTCACGTTTTGGGGGGTTTCATAAATTTGGCCAAATTTCTAGAAACAAGAGCTGCTTCATCCAAAGTGGGATCAATGCCATCTCTCCTAAGAAGACTAGGTTTTCCCCAGAAAGTTTCCCAATTTTCTATAAAGCACACATTGTTTTTTGGACACCACTTAGACAGCCAGCAATTTAAGGAGAACATGCGGCTAAACATGTCACTCCTGGTCCTACTGGGGAGGGGACCAGAGAAACTACAGAGTTTGACATTGTTTTGGCAAAGTTACACCCCAATTCAATATTAATTTTAGCGACCTCTGAGTGATGTAACCAGGTGTCAATACTGGCGACGTGAATTACAATTTTTACGAAATCTACATTTACCCTTAGCCAGCAGTTTCAGGGTTCCTACGATGTCGCCTGCTCTGGCCCCTGGAAGACAATGAACTATGGTTGCTGGTGTCTTTAGCTTCATGTTTCTGAAAACAGAATCGTCAATAACCAGAGTTTGTTCCTCGGTGGGTGTGTCGCAGAGTGGGGAAAAATGATTAGAGACGTGAATGGGTTGGTGGTGTACCGGGGGTTTCTGTTTAGGACTACGCTTCCTCCTCACCGTCACCCAGCCGGCCTGTTTTCCTGCTGCTCGGGACAATTTGCTGGGAAGGAGCTAACGGTGGCTAAGGTACCTTGGCCCGCACTGACTACAGGGGCCTGACTAGCTACGGGATTTTCCAGGGTGCAAAGCCGGGTTTCCAATTCACTGAGCCTGGTCTCCAGAGCTGAAAACAGGCTACATTTATTACAAGTATCAGATATGTTCGGGCTCACCTCAATGCATGGGCTTGGGCAGGTTGTTTCCCTGCGCCTCAGGGTTGGGGAATGGGTCCTGACTGTTGTCTGCACTTATGCGCCAAATGATAGTTTAGAGTACCCATATTTCTTGGAGTCATTGAGTGGGGTGCTCAAGGGTGCTCCATCTTGGTACTCCACCATACTACTGGGAGACTTCAAGACCTGGAGGTGCGTGATTAGGAGGAACAGCCTGCCTGATCAGAACCCGAGTGGTGTTCTGTTATTGGACTTCTGTGCAAATCACAGTTTGTCCATAACAAATGTCATGTTCAAACATAAACTCGGTGTAAGAGGAGTTCGGTGAGGCAATGGAAAAAGACTTTCAGACTGCCTCGAAGTGATTCTGGCAAACCATCAGGCGACTCAGGAAGGGAAAGTGGTGCACCACTCAAACGGTGTATAGTGGGAGTGGGGTGCTGCTTTCTGCAACTGAGGGTATAGTCGGGTGGTGGAAGTAATACTTTGAGGACCTCCTTAATCCCACTAACCTGTCTTTTGAAGAGCAAGCAGAGATTGGGGATGAGGGGGAAGACTCGCCCATCACTAGGGGTGAGGTCACTGTTAAACAACTCCTTGGTGGCCGGTCCCCTTGGCTGAATGAGGTTCACCCTGTGTTCCTAAAGGCTTTGGATGTTGTATGGCTGTCCTGGTTGACACGCCTCGGCAACATGACGTGGAGATCTGGGGCGGTGCCTCTGGATTGGCAGACTGGGGTGGTGGTTCCAATCTTTAAGAGGGGGCACTGGAGAGTGTGCTGCAATTACAGGGGGATCGCACTTCTCAGCCTCCCTGGGAAGGTCTATGCCAGGGTACTGGAAAGGAGAGTTAATCCGTTAGTTGAACCTCAGACGCAGGATGTACAATGTGATTTTCATCGTGGCTGCGGAACACTAGACCAGCTCTTTATCCTCTCAAGGGTATTTGAGGATGCGTGAAATTCATAGGTTTTATAGACAGAATTTCTAGGCAGAGCCTAGTGGCGGATTGCTTCCACTTTGGTGGTCTCAGATTCTCATCTCTGCTTTTCACAGATGATGTGGTTCGGTTGGCTTCATCAAGTGGTGGCCTCCAGCTCACACTGGAGCAGTTTGCAGCAGAGTGTGAAGCGGCAGGAAATAGAATCAGCACCTCCAAGTCTAATGCCATGGTCCGCAGCTGGAAAAGGGTGGAGTGCCCACTCCGGGTCAGGGACGAGTTGCTGCCCCAAGTGGAGGAGTATCTTGGGGTCTTGTTCACAAGTGAGGGGAGAGGGGAGTGGGAGATCGACAGAAGGATTGGGGCCGCGGCTGCGGTGATGTGGACACTGTACCAGTCCGTCATGGTGAAGAGAGAGCTGAGCATAAAAGCGAAGTAGTTGATTTACCGGTCGATTTACGTCCCTACCCTCACCTATGGTTATGAGCTTTAGGTAGTGATTGAAAGAACGGAAATGGGCTTTCTCCAAAGTGTGGCTGGCCTCTCCCTTAGAGATAGGGTGAGGAGCTCAGTCATTCGAGAGGGGCTCTGAGTAGAGCCGCTACTCTTCCACATTGAAGGGAGCCAGTTGAGGTGGTTCAGGCATCTGACAAGGATGCCTCCTGGGCCCCTCCCGGATGAGGTGTTCCAGGCATATTCCAGATGTTGGCGCAGATGGTGAGGCAGCTGGCTGTCATATACCAAGAACAGGACCACATAGGGGGTCGGCGGGAGGTCCCGCCTGCATGCCCTCAGCAGTCAGTGGGAGGCTGACCAGTCCCAGCAACAAGGAAGCGGCAGCCCGCTCCATCCCGTGGGCCACAGGCCAACGTGGAGTGGCCACCGACTCAGAACAACACGTCTCTCTCTGTTTTCCCTCTGCAGGTCCTGGCAACTACAGGCGCTGCTTCCGACTCCCGGGGAGTCGCGCAAAATGCCAGGGCAGAAGTGCTGGAAATGCAGCTGGTCTGGACACTTCTGTAGGGAGTGTCCGCTCATGGAAGTGGGACAAGTGATCTGTGTGGCTGGCCTCCCAGCACCTTCCCCTGGATGTACAGCACGCCGGTAAGGTGACAAGGGGGTACACACTGGACTGTGGTGGACTCAGGCTGCATGCAGACCCTGGTCCACCAAATGGGTTCAGCCCGGGTTTGGCCCGGGACATTGTTGGAGGCAGAGTGTGTGAAAATGAAATGTATACATGGTGATGTGCACAAATATCCCATGGTGTCAGTTGAAATAAAACATAAGGGCAAAACACATAAAGTTAAGGCTCCGGTTAGCTCCCGCCTGGTGCACCCTCTAATTCTAGGGATGTATTGGCTTTGATAAGCTGATGGGGCAATGTGTGGGGGTGCGCACACATGACCTCTGACCAAGTGATAATAATTGATGGTCAAATGGTGCGCCTTGACACAGCACAGTCATACCTCCATTTTGTGATGATAAGGGACAGGTTATATAGAGTGACTCATGCCACTCACACTGAAGAAGAATACACCCAATTGTTGGTGCCTAAGAGCCTTTGAAAATTAATCTTCCAGGTGGCTCATTGCAACCCGATGGCTGGTCTCACAAGATACGACAAACTCTGGATTGGATCATGGCCCGATTCTATTGGCTGGGCATCTGGACGAATGTACGCCCATCTCCTGAGTTGGTATCCCGAAAGAGATACTGACTGACCAGGGCCCTTTGTTTATGTCTCGCACACCAAAGGAACTGTACTAATTACTGGGCATTAAGTCTGTTCGAAGTAGTGTGTACCACCTGCAGACCAACGGGTGGAGCGGTTGAATAAGACTCTGAAGTCCATAATTTGTAAGTTCATTTGTGACAATGAACGCAATTGGGATCGCTGGTTAGACCCTTTATTGTTTGCAGTTCGGAAGGTACCCCAGGGCTCCACGGGATTTTCTCCCTTTAAACTGCTATTTGGCAGAAAACCACGGGGGATGCTGGACCTGCTTAAAGAAAACTGGGAGGAAGGTCCAAGCCCCAGTAAGTATGAGATTCAGTATGTTCTGGGCCTGCAAGCAAAGCTGCATACACTTGGTAGGTTGTCACAGGAGAATTTGCTCCAGGACCAGGAACGGCAACAGTTCCTGTACAACATAGGGACTAGGCTCAGGCAATTTGAACCGGGAGACAAAGTACTTGTATTGCTCCCTTCGTCCAGCTCAAAGTTACTTGCCAGGTGGCAAGGACCCTTTGTGGTCACATGGTGAGTGGGGGACGCGGTGGTGCATTCGGACAGGGGTGGGGCCACACAGATATACCTAACTCAATCTCCTCAAAGCTTGGAGAGAGGCGGAATCTGTCTCTCTGGCGAGCCTGGTGAAAGATAGAGATTGGTTGGGGTCTGAGGTACTAAATTCCACCATTCCATCCTCACTCCATTGTGATCACCACCTTTCGCTGGTCCAGAGAGAAGAATTGCAACAGTGCTTTGCAGCTGTGTTCTCCCCCCTGTCTGGGCAGGGGCCCCAGCATGACGGTGCATTCACAACCCTACCATTTACCTCAACACAAGAGACAAATAGTTCAGAAGGAATTGGCTGCAATGCTGGAGATGGGAGTGATACAAGAGTTGCACAGCATATGGTGTAGCCCCATAGTTCTTGTGGTGAAGAAAGGTGGGTCTATACGGTTCTGGCTAGACTACCACAAGGTAAATAAGGTGTCACGGTTTGATGCTTATCCCATGCCCTGGGTTGACGAACTCCTGGATCGGTTGGGCACTGCTCATTTTTTTATGACACTGGATTTGACCAAGGGTTGCTGGCAGATTCCCTTGTCTCCAGACTCCAAAGAAAAGATGGCGTTCACCACTCCGTACGGCTTGTACCTACTCGTCAACTTGACTACTCGTACCCCCCAAAACAGGAATGGTCTTCTAGGTCGAGGCCACAGATATTTTTTCCCTCCTCATCTTTTCTGACTGTTTTTTTTCACTAGTTTTACAGTTGGCTAGAGTCAGTGTCACTACTAGTAGCATGATATGATACCTGGACCCTACAGAGGTTGCACAGGTAGGCCCCTCTTCCAGGGTGGCACATCAGTACATGCCATTGTCAGACGGTTCTTCTATTGCTCACTACCTGGCACCATGGAGCCTGATTGGAATTTGCCATAGAATGCCAGAATTGGCAGGTCCAACACTGGCACCCCTGTGCTGGTTCACCCTGAGCACATGTGATAGACGTGAAAGGGTCTGGAGAAGCCGTGGAGAACATTATGATGTCTGTAACATCGTTCAGCATCATCAGTTTGGTGGTGGGTCAGTGATGCTCTGGGGAGACATATCCATGGAGGGCTGCACAGACCTCTACAGTCTAGACAACGGTGCCCTGACTGCCATTAAGTATTGGGATGAAATCCTTGGGCCCATTGTCAGATCCTACGCTAATGCAGTGGGTCCTGGGATCCTCCTGGTGCACAACAATGCCTGACAATATGGTGAGAGTTTGTGGGCAGTTCCTGGAGGATGAAGGAATTGATACCATTGACTGGCCCACACGCTTGCCTGACCTAAAACCAATAGAACACCTCTGGGAAATCCAGCGTCGCCAGGTTGTACATCAGATTGTCCAGGAGCTCTGTGATGCCCTGTTCCAGATCTAGGAAGAAATCCCCCAGGACACCATTCGGCATCTCATTTGGAGCATGCCCCAATGTCGTCAGGCATGCATACAAGCACGTGAGCATACAAATTACTGAGTACCATTTTGAGTTGCTGCAATGAAATTTCAGCAAAATGGACTAGCCTGCCGCATCATTTTTTCACTTTGATTTTCGGGGTGTTTTTGAATTCAGTATAGATATGCAGCATGATTTTTTTCCCAGTGAGATCTAATTTCAAAGTTTTCAAAGTGTTCATTTACTTTTATGAGCAGTATATAAACCATTTGACACCCTCATTTTGCACTGATAAGATGTATCAACTTGAACTTTGTATCAAATTAGACAAAACTGCACATTATGTTTTTTTTTTATTAGACAGTCTACAGTCATACCCTAATCAGACACCTTATACCTAAGTTTTGGTAAGAAACTGAACTTATAGTCCTGTTAGATCAAAGAAATACTATACTTAACAGTATTATAGCTAAATTGATCAGGCTTAGCTGTTAAAATAGCACGGCAAAAAACTGAGCTCAAAGGACAAAATATTATTGGACATCTGGTTGTTACTCAAATTTCTGTGAAATTTACAGGTGGCACTTCCTCAGTGTTGTATACTCATATAGGTTAAGGCATGTCCTGCCACTATCCCACTTATTTTCCACCATTTGATGCTCTTTAGACTTGTGTCTACATGGAAATCCAGAGGCAAGGAACGCAGCAACAAGACTTCAGCATAAAAGGAAGAGCAGACATCAGTGACAAACACATATGATACTGATTAAGTCAGAAACAGTATGAAACAAGGAGCTGGAGTGGAGATGAATTGCAAAGCAGCTTGCAGATGCACCTGATCTGCCTGGATTATGACTAAAGGGGAAATTATGGTTCAGCGATGTTAGCACATTGGCAGTCCATTGGCAGCTAGTGAAGTTATACAAAGAGCTGAAGTGAAAGCAAGTGTTTAAAACAATGAAAAGTGTCCTCTGCAGCCACTGTCCATACGTTTCATAGTGTATTTTTTAATCTTTGTTTTGTTTTGGGGTTTTTTTGCGCTTCTCCCATTACTCTGCTATCACACTCTTTCCTGTTCTGGCTCACTTGTCAACCAATCAGCATTCAACAGATGCACAGTATCATCTATGTCAAGCAACATGCAGTTGGGATTTTGGAGGACTACTGTGAAGCATGTTTGCTTTTGGGTGACAACCCCTCTTCGTAAGCAAATACATATGGAAAGAGACACAATCCCAGAACCATAAATTAACCATAAGCCTGATTTCATGGCTTGTCTGAACTATTGCTATGCTCGATTTCACTGATCCTTTTGCATGGGTTTTGTAGCACTTTGTTGGGGTTTTACTTGCATTCATTCCATTGGTATGAATGTTGATGTTTTCAGTGTAAAACAAATGGTTGAGTCCAAATACTCCTAGACACTTGCACAGTCACATCTCACATATCATTGCTTTGGGGTTTTGGTGCTTACTTTGTCAGCAACTCTGATTTTGACATCCTAACATTCATCATTTCATCCAGCCAGATCAAAAGGCTAAGATCAGTTTGCAGTACAGACTGGTGATCATTGTGTAAGTATATGCAGTCTGCTGCATGTCTGTGGGTGCCTTTTGTTGTCCTTTAATGAACTGCAACTGCAATGAACTGCAAGATCAGAAACACTGCCAGATGCCAGTTTTATCAGTGGGTGTTACTATTCAAAGACAGTTTATTTCATTTAAACACTTTAATTTCACTGCTGTGCTAAATTACTACAGCATTTGAAAGCTTCCACAAATAATTAAATAAATTTCATAACACATTCAATTTATTTCAGAACATTTTGTCTTTAAGTAGCTTTGAATAAACCTTAACTGCTTGTAACAAAGACAACATTTCCCAGATGGTGGCATTTGAATTGACAGTGATCAGGCTCTACACAAGCAGCCAATTGCGGAAGATGTTGCCAGTGCCTAGCGACCTCATCGAACTCAGCCTTGTGGGCTGCTGTCAATCACAATGCCGTTTACTGCTTGTTGGTTGGCTGTTGCTGTTGATACAGTTCAGTGCACAAGCTTTGACTGTGTTTTAGATTCTTTTCAAATTGTGTTTGATACTTTAAATGAATAGTGGATATTTGGTGTGATTTGTTGTTGCTGTGCCACATGTTGCCCTTTGTTTTCAATGATCTTTTTAGTCTTTTTTCTTTTTCTTTTTTTTTTTGTGTGTGTTGTCCTTAGGGGCCACCTCACACACACACGTTGTCACCCACAGCATGCCCATGCTTGTCAGAAGGCAAGTGGCAGAACAAAGAGCCCTATGAAACATCAGGTGGTGACTTATGCACTAGCTCAGGGGTTACATACATGACCTTGGAGGAACTCTCAGATGCTTTCTTTGCTATAAAAAAAAATCACTCACAAACTGCTCTATTCTTCTTGCCTCCACTGCCTTCCATACTCTTTCACTCACATAGCACAGCCCTGATTGTTGAATATGCTTTTACACATCACTGATTTCTTGTCAGTATACTCTCTGTCACACTTCTTTCTGCCTCCTTTTCTCCACTCTGTCTGTTACTTTCCACGCACATCTCACCAATCTCACTTTCTGTGTATCTCTTTATTGCTAGAAACATAGATTGTTTTTAAAGAAAGTCAGCTCAGATCAGAATAGATGTATTTTAAATGAAAACAAAAAATATATTAAATGAGATATGAAATGCAACTGAAACTACATATATACTGTATCTAGATATATCGATGGCTTAGGCTAATGCCGTTCATGCTGTGTTATGGGAAATGATGATTGTTTTAGAAGACACGTGACTGAATGTAGTCATGGGCCCAGAATAACATGATTAATGTGTTCCATGAAACACTAAATAAATAAATAAATAAATAAAAATGTTCCATTACTTTCACATATAAACAACTTCAAATCAAGCAATGTAATTTGATGTAATACAGGCATTCCTATTTCTTTCTATTCATAGCTAGCAAAGTTAGTACACATGAGCCAGAAGAAAGCCAGTTTTATCTCTGCAAGCCTATGTGACCAAATGGGACTGCGACTGATGTCACAGGAAAACCAGGGTCAACAAGGCACAGCATTCAATTCATGAATGATTCATGAATGAACCTTTGATTGGTTTTGGAGATCAAAACCAGCTCCGTGCTGGCTTTCTTAGGGCTAAAGTTTGCTAATGTTAGCTTACACATACAATTTACAAGCCACCTAATGGTTCAGTCAGAAGTCAAAACAACCTCCTTGCCATTTTGGAAAAATTTGTGGTTTCCCAGTGATTGCATTGAATTTTTTTTTGCTGTCAGAGACCAATTGCAAGTAGGTGTGTGCAAGGTTGAGTGTGCAACAACTTCTAGGTGACCACTTTCGATCGCAAGGCCTGGTGGGAGGCAACCTGTCTCCAAACAATTGTGGACTGACTGCAATGCTCTCAGATAGACTGGTGAAGGTTTGCAAATAATTGCAGTCTAATTTATAAATGCAGACAGATTACCAACACGCTGTAACTAATCTGAGTCAGTCTACACAGATGAACGCAACCCGTCTCTTTGCAGTAAGGGACCTGACTGAACTGGTTGCCAATAGGTTATATTCTGGTTATCTTCCTATATAGAAGCAAGGTTGCTGAGCACCTAAGTCAGTTTGTAGTTAAATGACTGTCTTGCAGCAACCATGTCATTGTTTGTTGAGGAATTTCTGAATTTCTGTTTCAAATTTATGAGATTCTGGTTGGACTCTGAATGTAAGTAGTTAGTGATTTTGAGTTTAAGTTGAATGGCAGTTGATGTACTGTAGACAGCAACAGATTTGTGATTTTCATCAATTTGTCACAATTAATTGCCGTATTATCACAAACAGATCACATGTAATTCTTTTCAATTTTTCTTTTTTCAATTTTATTTACATAGTGCCAAATCACAACAAAAGTCACCTCAAGGCGCTATATATTGTAAGGTAAAGACCCTACAATAATACAGAGAGAAGAGAAAACCCCAACAATCAGACGATCCCCTATGAGTAAGCACTTGGCAACAGTGGGAAGGAAAAACACCCTTTTAACAGAGAAAATCTCCAGCAGAACCAGTCTCAGGGAGAGGCAGCCATCCGCCGCGACCGGTTGGGGGTGACTTCAATTGCCAACTTCAATTGTAAACTGATATAGCAGCAGTGACAGCAGACCTGGTCCCTGTCATGTCACAGTCTCCAATTACTGTTTTCCTTTGGGTGACTGTAGGATAATGCAGCAAAAATGCTGTTTTAAGTGAATAATGTTAGATTAGCATCAGGAATTTAGAAGATTTAGCTATCTGGCTGGTACAATTTCTAGCTTGCCATTTCCAGATTCCTTGATATTTAAAATAATAAGTGAAGTGAAGCAAAGTTACAGGTAACTCGTTGTTGTTTTGGAGCCTAAAGCTGAGCATTTTCACTATGGCTATCTTGGAATTTTTAAAGTGGACATGACAAGTGAGGAGTAGACTGAGGAGGATACTACTTTCTCATACTGTAGCAACTTGAAACATACCTTACTGTATTGTACTTTTTGACTCTAACAGGGAATAATTTACAAAATTATCATCACACTGTGTTCAATAACATTTGAAACTAGTAACAGAGACCATAAATTAATCAGGAGAATATTTATGAGGTCACAATTCCAGGGAGCTGAGGGATGTTTTCACATAGCCTTCTGTCCGCTTCTTAAGTCTGACATCATTAGCCATTTCTGGGTCCAAATACTCCTTCAGTTCCCATCTGGGCACCACTGAGAGTTCAAATAAAGTCAGATGCCCAGGCATCCATGAAAAAAGGATTTACAAGGTTTATTGGAGTTAGAAGGTAGCATTAAGTTAGCTAGCTAGTGTCCATCTACGGAAGATAAACTTTTTTTTGACTGAAGTATTTCTAAAAAACTAAAAGGTGCAGCTCTGCTATAACTTTGAACATAAAGAAAGATGTAAAACTAAATCGCAACGATGTTTGGAGGGTTAGTGGAGTTGGGTTAGTTGACATATAATAGTGTGCTAGTTGGTGACAGAGCTATGGTTAGTCTAAGGGTTTGAAAGAAGGCAACTGGACTTCTTTAAGTTGTTTGAAGACGTTTCGCCTTTCATCCAAAAGGCTTCTTCAGTTCTAAAACCAAAAGGTGGAGAGTCCCAGGTATTTAAACCCCTAGTGGGGGCTGTCTCTCGGGAGGTGGTCATTAACCCACTATTGATCATGTGAGTCCATTGATCATGTGAGTGATTAACCCACTATTGATCATGTGAGTCATCACATGAGCCCAGGTGTGAAAAAAGGCGTGGGTCATTATCCCCACAGGTTTTGGGTGAAACCACTGTGAGACTTTGCCCCAAACCATCATGTGTCCTATTGAGGTCACCTGATGCAAGCTGTGGATGGGGGTTGAGGCGCCTGGAAAGGGATCTCAAGACTGGATTGTATGTGGCTAACAGTTGATGTCGTAAGCCACCACCTCTGTTCAACGATGGTCGTTCACAGTGGACATAGGTGGGCT